>JACDOX010000036.1:2453126-2472034 GCA_014549065.1 Cardinalis cardinalis
CCTGCTCGCCGCCGGGGGCCTCCGCGCCTCGCTCCATCTGCACCTTCTGCCTCAGCGACCAGCGGCAGCGGGTAAGGGCCGGCTTCCGAGCGCCTCGCTGGGAGCTCTCTGCTGGGGGAGCTGTTGGTATCCCCCGCAGGTTTGGGATTGAACCGGCCAAAGGGGTCAGTGCTGTCCTTGGTGCCTCCTAACCTGTGTTTTTATCCATCGAACAGCACCGAGAAAGAGAGAAACCATCACCTGCTCCAGCCGCAACCGGACTCTGAACCGGCTGAGGTCTCGCACCACTCCTGCTCTGGCTGTACCACTGCTCTGGGTAACATCGCCTCACTCGTGCTGCATGTTTACATTTAGATAGCACAGTCCTAAAAGAGTTCCTTTTTAAGCCTATGCACTTTGTTTCAAATTGTGAGGGGTTTTTTCAGGGTGTTTTGCAAGTGAAATTCACTGCCTCTGTTGCACCTGGCGCTGCAGCTATTTTAGCGCGAGAAACGTTAAACCTCAGCAGCCAAGCCCTGATCCTGATGCCTCCCAAACCTGTGTCGCATGATGAAACTTGAACTTCCAAACACACAGTGTCCCCTGTCAGGGGAGGCTGCCACGAACACGCCGTGCCCTCCGCCTCCAGCCCAGCCCGGGCTGCACGCAGCGCTGCCGCCCACCCCTGCAGCTGCACGCCAGACCCTGGGGACACGGGCTGATGCCGACAGCTGACATGCCTGAGAGGTCTCAACGATGCTGGGAGATTATTTTGAGGTGTTCACAGAAAGTTGGAAAAACTTCCAGTGAAAGCAGCGCCCTTGGCTGTGCGCAGGCACAGAGCACAGGGGCACGGGACGCAGSCAGCACAGGAGAGGAAAGGGGAGAAGCGCAGTGTAAGCGATGCTCCTTTCTYATTAACGCTGTGAGTCCTGCCAGTCCTTTAAATAGCACGGGATATTCCTAAATCTGCCTGGCAAGGAGGGTTTCCCAAGGGCTTTTACGCATCACCCAGGTCGTTCCATAATTGTGCCCTGTACATCACTGAGGCTGTTTATGTCCCCTCGGTTTACTACTTGTATATTTTTTTTTCAGAAGTAACTCTAAAAGGCAAATAAACATATTCTGTTTTCAGATTTGGACATTAGTGAAGCAGCAGACTAAAATCTTAAACCCCAGTAATGCTGGATTCTAAGAAACACAGARGTTAATTTTGCCATGTTTTTCTAAGCTATTTATAATTAATTAGGCTTTAACTTGTTACTTTGGGAGGCATTCTGTACTATTTGAGAGCCTGGTAACTGYACCACTCCAAGAAGTGCTGCAAGCAGAACTTGTCTCCTTTTTCCTCCCCTGCTGCCATCTGTGCTCCTGGCCAGCCTTGCTGCTCTGGCCAAACGTGAGGGCTGAAGAAGCAGCGCTGTGTTGTTCACTTTCTTTACTGTACAGAGTTGTCTCTTCTTGCCCTACATAAGTGCARAGCAAATTCTGGCAGTTATGAAGAACTTGGCAAGAGAAAGGTCGTGGTGGACTCCCATACAACTTCACCTTTTTAGTTTCCCTTCTCTCCTGCCCAACACACAGTGGCCACTTTTTCTGCAGCACAATGAGGAAAAATCTGCTGTACCTACAGAAATGCAATAAGCTCTTCCTTTGAATTCTAACAAAGAAAAATACCAAGCAAAGTCCCAGCAATTCCACATCACGTCAGTCTCTTTGGTTATTAAAAGGCACAGGCTATATTTTCCTGGATTGAGAGGAGATTTTTGCTTTTAGAAGGTTTCTATCATTAATCTTTTTTWAATGAGGAACTTTCAATTGCTGCCAGATCATGGTCTGTGTTTGCTTTGGCACTGATTTGCAAAGCTGGAACTCTTTACAGTTTTGTATAAAGTGGGTTTTTTTTAATTTTTGTGTTGTGTCGGCCTCTGTGTGTGGGTATGGAGTTCTACAAACATATCTTCCTGGATTTTTTTAATCAATTTGAAAAAATTTGTCCTTTAAAAAGTTATTTGCTCTACAATTAAAGCTGTTCTTATAGTTAGGCCCTACATTCTTATGAACACATTAAACCAAAGTATCTCACCTCTTTATAGACAATTTACACTAATTTATTCATTTAGCTGTATCATTTCACATTATGCCTAAAATGACAAAACATAGTTCAGTTTCAAACAATTTTAGGAAAATTTTTCATTGAGTATGCTCTGAATTTTKGAATTTGTAAGAAAGACAATAAAATTATTTATTTCAGGTTTTCAAAATGCTGTGATTTTATTACAGTTTTAAGAGCTTTTAGTGTAGCTCTTGGCAAATGAAGTATATCTGGATTTAATGAGATATCAATACACTTAGTTATTAAAGGAAATGAGTACAAAATGTTAAGACCACTTCTGTACCAAAGTAAGAGCTGAAATCTCATAACTCGAAACTCTCATGAATAATTTCTACAATCCTACAGGAATTTGGTGTTTTCCCTTTAAAAGGGATTTTATCTCCCTAGTTTTGTAAAGGGTTTATACAAAATGCTTTTCAATGGCAAAAGCAGGAGAAGCCCCTAACAACYTGGCCTTCTCTCCTGTTTAATGTGGCTCGGTGTAACATTGAATTCTTCTCTCTTTACTCAGGATAAACTGTTRAATTCAACTGGGCTTGAAGATTTTCTCAGGGTTTCAATTACTAAATAATACAGGAGTTTCAGCAACACTGATTGATCGTGGCAGAAATTAGGCCCCAGAGCACTGTGGCCCAAATATTTATGGTATAGACAGATAATGTCTGTGCAAAGCAATTATAACCATGATTTCTCTGAGGAATGTTTGTGTATGTGTAACTGTATGTATTTAAATGAGGAAAATTGGGGACAAATCCTTCACTTTGCCAAAATKTATTTGTAATGTAAAACTTCTCTAACCTCGGGAGCAAAACAAAAATTAAAATCTAGCTGTCACTCTGTAATGGGTTTTCTAAAAATCAAGGGAAAAAGAATTTAATTTCTGGAGACACAGATGAATTGAGGGCTCAGATTGCACATATAAAGAGCTCATCATCATTCAATGTTTTACTGAGTTTTTACTGTATGAACTTGTGTGTCTTATCAGTCCTATTCTTTAATTATGGAGCAGGGTTATTCATGGCATGCACAAATGTACAAGTCAAAATCTTGAAGGTGTCTGAAAGCAAGTACCTTGCTTGATGGTGAGGAATTGGAATAATGTGAGTTGTTCCAGAGGTGCCAAACCACCTCTTGTTCTGCAGCTACTGGGGGTTTGACTTATTTGTGAGTGCATTCTGTTCTGTATGTATGAACAGAGACATGCCTGATGCCAATCCCAGCTTTGTTTTCCTGTAAACACTTGTCTATGCAGTTTACATGATGCATGAATAAAGCAGAAACTGTGAGATATACACCATTTGGTCTCAGATCCTATTAAATTATTGTTAAAATAATCCAAGCATGGTACTTTGTATAAATCATTTTACTTRGCCTGCTACATCACTGTATAAAAACAGCACCTAGCAAAGTGAATAAATCATGTTGTTTGATTTTACTGGTTARGTTTAAAGAAGCATTTGAACATAGTTCTTGGTTATTTATGAATTAATCATAATGTAAGTCAAAGTAGTTTCATATGTTAGTTTCTATTTTCACTTCTGTTCTACAAAACAGAAGTTCCCTTTCATGGAAAATCTGCTTCTTTACAAAAATCTGTATTTGTTTGCAAAATGTGATTATATTTGCTAAAATAAACAGTATTTTTGCTACTAATTTAAACAACAAACTGCAAACATTAAGATGGAAGTTCTCTTCTGTAGCTATCTCAAATATTTAATGGTTTTCTTTACCTTTTTCAAATCTATCTCTCCAAGATTTCAGCAGCACRCTGACATGTGTATGAATGCACCATGTGTGTGCACTGGCAGCAGAGAAGGGAAGTGGGTGGAAARCTTGGGAAAATGAAAAGTGAGCTCCTCTGCTCAGGGCCTGTGCAATATCCTAAGTGCCAAACACAGGAGGAGWTGGAGGGAGGGAAAGGATGGGGCAAAAGGGAGGGAGAAGAAAGGAAGAGGTTGATTCATCAGTGGGAGTTCATCAGGGCAGACAAGCAAAAGAGCCCAGAGTGGGAGCAGCCTCTGCTGTGTTTCTGGGCTTTGGCCCGCTGCACTGTGAGACTGTTGACACTTCATTGAGAGAATATCACCAAAATTTATATCAGACCTAAACTGACTGCCTAAATAACACCTTCGAAAAAAGACAATGATGTCTTGACTAATAGTAAGARCTACTGGATAATACAAGGTGAGGAGAAGGAATTTATGTAAAATTACCTAAAATAGACAGCATGCTACAAAGGCAAGAGATCTGGAAGATCTCTTACACCAGGAAACCTTTGAAGGTTGAAGAAAAACAGTTCTAACAAATTAATAGGAGGATTGTGGGGGAAGAAAAGAAAATTATTACTGGGATAAAAAATACTGTAGAGTTTCATGGAAGSTCAGGTGGAAAAGTGACATTTCTTAATAGTGAGAAGAACTAAACTGGCTGCTGWGGATGTATTTCTTTAAAAACCTTCTCAAAATTTGAATATATATTCATATCCAGGCAACCCAGGTTCTTATTTCAAGTTGAATCCTTTAGCTGTTGCAATATAATAAGAAGTTTTAGAAACCTTGAAGATTCATCCCACTTCTGACATTGTACAGCAAGGAAMACAGGCTTCCTCAGAAGAGGAAGGAGAAAGAGAAGGCATGGATGAATAAAGAAGAGTTACCAGTAGCCCTCCACGGAGGGTATTCCCTGTGGCGCCAAGAAATCCCCCTCTTTGCAAGGATTTGATGTCTTGATACAAGTAAACTATGGTGCACCAAAGAAAGTGATCCCTGTTTGGGTAACAGCTAAAATGTAACAAAATACTTAAGACGAAAGTTGCTTTAGAAAGGCCTTATCTACTCTCTTTCATTTACAGCATTCACATCACAGAAATGTTGTGAGGTTTTAATTAAACATTTGGAAATTGCTATGTGTTCTTCCAAAGGAGAAGCCAATACAAATAAGACAATTACACTGAAAYGGGTGATGGAACAAGGAAGTGATAAAAGTAATTCCACTTGTTATGGCATCTCTCTCCAACATCTTATTGTGTTCCCTTCACATTATTAAAATAAGCCCTACTTTCCAAGCATATGTATGCAGATCATTTTTAAATGCAAAGATTGCAGAAACAGGTAATTCTTYCAATAAGACAGTGGAGCTTGGTGGGAAGGGTGGGCATCTGTCAGGCCCAGATAAGATCAGACAGCTGTGCTCTATCCTGAAAGGGTTCTGTGAAGCTCACTTTTCCTAGGGAAATAACATCTTTGGTATGAAAAGCAGCAAAATGAAGTCTCCAAACAGATAAGTAGAGAAAACACAAACTCTCASAGCTCATTTTAATCTAAAATACCARCTCTGTATCAGGTGAAAAGATGCAGGACAAGAGGAGGATAACACCTTTACCAAACAGTAAAAAATAAAGGGCAARAGGATCATTTCACTCTATAGTCTCAAATTAATCCTTTATATTAGAAAAAAAGGTGACTTTAGCAACAATAATCACTGCCGAGAGCCACTGGGACAGTGAGAGGGTTGGAACACAGGACACCCAGGACAGACTGTGGGAAGAGGGGTGGTTWAAACGGAGACAAGAAAACCAAGAAGGTGGAAATCCAACAGCAGTGTCACAACAGCTACACASGATGGTAGAGCCAGACTTCCCCAAGGGATACACAATGAAAGCACAAGCAGAAAAAAATCACAAATTGCAATAATGTTATCTTTACTTTCTTTTACTTAAGGAAGAAAGCTTCTCACCACAAGCACGGTTAAGGACAGCAGCAGGTCATCCAGGGAGGCTGTGGAAGCCTCCTCTTTGGARAGCCTCAGAACTTGACAGAGCCAGGGCCCAGTTGGGTCTAACTTTGAAGTCRGCCTTGCTTTGAAAATGGAAGATGTATGGAATAACTCAAAAAGTCCTTTTCAACCTAATTTTTCCTGTGATTTTATGAAATGATGAGCTTAGGGCTCTCTGGAAAGAAAGTTTGGAGAATGGAATAAAAAGAAAAGTGCAAGGACTTCACAGGAAAAACCCACACTTGCTCAGTGCCAGGATCTATTGTGCCAGACAGGATGAGGAGCATCCAGCTATGCATATCAAGAGGGGAGCAAAACAGACTCCTAGAGAAAGTAGGAACCCAACAGGCCCATAAAAGCAATTTCCAAAACCAGAAACAATGAGAGGCAAGGGTCTGTTTCTATCAGAAGGATCTCTCAGGATTGAATTAGTAAAGAGTTTTTAACTATTTGTTTGGATGATGGTTAAATTTACAGGTGACAACTTCGGAGGGCTGATTAAAATCAGGGATTAACTCATAGAAAAATAAAACAAGAAATGTTCCTAAAAAGATGCTTTTTAATGTAGAAATGTTGGTAGTGCCACAGCTGGCTGGAATAATGCACAACACAAACATATGATAGCAAATGACAAGCAGAAAATTATTTTTGAGGTGTTGCATATCACAGACATGACAAGCCTTTATGTGAAAAGCAAACCCCACACCCTGGATGCAAACTTCACCAAGACCCCTTTTGGCAATAATTTCTATGATTATTAGAATGTCCCTGAATTTTGTCTGAAGCATCTGGCTGGGTGGAAAACCTGTTAAAAAATGTAACTTAAAAGAATATTACAAGTAGAGAAGTACAAAGTCTTAACTACTGTGTCTGTGCAAATGAAATGATGGAGAGGGACCTGAGATGATTGTGAATGCCAAATCAGGAAACAGTGAGGGAGGATATCTGTATCTTATTAACAAATAAATGTCACCCAAAGACACCAGCAGCAATACAAAAAGAAGTTATGAGACACTGAAGTTTTCAAGGGTAACATTTAAAGAACCTGTGGCGCTGCTGGTGATCGGAGCCTGAGAATATGCTAAACACATGCCTATACAACAATCAGACTATCAGAAATGCACAATAGAAGTTTTAGCATCGTGGTAAGAGGTATAACAAAGTGATTCAAGATATATCCATGGGAAACGGGCTCCAGGCTGCAGGGAGCAAGRTCCCACTGTGTGTTGTTTTGTTACCACTGCAACCGATTATTTTTATTTGCCACACTGCTCAAAGAAAACCTGAGTGGAAAAGACAGGCTTTAATAACAGGTGCTGTGAAAGATAACAGCATAAGTGAGAGTTTCTGGCTGATGTAAGAGGCAGTTTCTGGAACGCTCAGTATCTACAGCAGTGTGAAACACCAACCCTGGAGCAGCCAAGCATAGGTCAGGCCCTCTGGAGCACGGGCAAGACAGACCCAAAGAGGAACGGCCAACAGCAGCAACCCACAACATTCCTGCRCTGCCCAGGACAGAGCTGAAACCAGCCAGAGGCAGGAGGAAAAGCAAAGACCACTTTTCTGCTCAATAAAACACGGTAGTGCTTATTTTAGCCTCTGCAATGAGATGGAGCAGAAACAAAATGTACGTTATGGGGAGCCTCTGCATTCCAGCAAATGCCGCAACATTGCCGTGTCCTCCATCCCACCAGACAATCCTTTGGCAGCTGTCACCAATTTATTGCAAATGAGCAGATCTTCTCTGTAGGAATTGTTTCTCTCTGCCCTCTTGGTGTGCTTGCCTATCCTCAAGTGGCCCAGCTTTCCCCAGGATGGGAAATACACAGGAAAAATTACTTGGAATATCACTACCATTAGGAAAACACTGCTGCTCTTGAAATGTTTTAATTAAATGGTTAAACTGCTTGATTAAAACTATTTAAAAGGCCTATTCTCATTTCTATTATGAACTTTAGAGATCTTGTGGCCTCAAAGAGTACAAAGGGGTCCAAAGGTCTCCATAATGTAAATAAGAATYAGTGAATTTATTTTCACTGGCATTATTTATAGTTAGTGATCTTCTCATGTTAGCTTAATTCTCATCTGATTCTAAAAGGCTAATAATTTCACTCCATTACCCTCCAGATCTGCTTCTCTTTCACAAGGAGTTTAACAGATGCCAAAAATTTAAAAAAATAATAAAATAAAAGGAAAGATTAAGAGTCAAAGCAATGCAGAAAATCAAAGCTGTTAAAAGACAATTGCTGAACCAGTGATTCAGAATTTGTTGCACACCACCTCCATCTGCTGAAAGTTTCTGTCTGTACCAGCAGAAACAGATCAACTCTTGTAGGTACTACTGCTCCTGGACTGAGAAAACAGCCCCAAATACATCAGTAGCAGCTTCAAAGAATGCATTAGACAGTTGGTTCTGGTGGGCAAGGCTCTGGTTCCTTTTGCCARCTGTGCTAGTGCCTCACTCTGCCACAGGCAAAGACAAAACCTTCTGGAACTGTACAGTCRGGAATTGCTGGAACTTACCTCTCAACTCATCTGATTTTCAACAAGATTTGAGTCCTTGAAAATAAAACTAAGGCTTTATGGGGGAAAATTTGCTAGGATTCAGATGCTGAATAAAAATCACAATGCATACAAAGATCAAYGCCTACATACACACAAACTCCATTCTGTGCATGTGCTTCCAGATCAACCATTACCTGAACCCCAAAAGAACTGACCAGTGTGGAAAGGAGCAAGAACAGAGGGACCATCTTTGTGTGCTCCAAATTAATGCAGAATAATTTGAAGGGGTGGACATCAGCTGAGAAGCGATGAACAGAGTGTTTGCTACCAGCTCTCTTCCACAAAGACACAGAGTAGCGTGAACCATCCATCCTCCATCCCTGCTGAACAAGACCAGCACAGGGAGGAGGAGCTGGGAAGGATGCTCTGCTCTGTGTGTTTGTTCCTTTTTCCACTCCCAAGACACAGAATTGAAATGCACATTTCAGTAACTTAGCTGAAAACAGCGCATTCTGCAATTTCCACTGAGCAGGCCCCCATTGCGCAACTGCTATTCCACAACCAAATGTCAGCAGAGCAGCTGAGCCACACGCAGGCCTGGGAGGGAAAGGGAGAGCTCAGAAGCCTGGAAGAAAAAGGGAAATCACAGTGCTGACAAAGGAAAATAATAAAAACTCTTCTGTTAGGCTACCTGATGGCATATGGTACATGGTTTGAGCTTCCTTGTGAATCCCTGCCAAGTCAACTACCAAGCAGAATTGGAATATTACACCAGATAATGTCCCTGTCCCAATCTTTTTTCAGGATTGGTACTCCATTATGCTTCCAGRAATGAAAACTACAGCACACTTTGCCTCCATATGAAAGGATAGGTTTCTAATAACTCTGTGTCACCTTGGAAAATTAAAATAGTACCTCTTGTTCTGATTGTATATGAAAGTATAGCTAAAACAAATTTCATGGCRCTGATTAAGTGTCGTGTTCACTAAACTTTCCAATCCCATTTTGGATCTTTCTATATTGGTGTTAGCAGAGGCTGCATGGTGAGTAAGAAAAATCAGATTTCAGGTGCTCACAAGCATGACAAATGGGCACTGAAGTGGCCTTGAGCACTGTGATGCAGTAACAGAGAGGAAATTGAAGCATTCAATATTCTGAGGTGCCTGAGCCCTCTGCAGATAGCTCTTGGATAGTTGTTGGTAATCTAGCAAAAAGAAATCATCTGGGTTTGTGAGGGCTTGTTGTTTGTTTTGCTTTGACACTGCCAAAATAAATAATTTTAATTCAGGCAGCATAAAAYGAGTAACAATAATACACACACTAACTTGCAGCCCTTGCTTTAGGAGCTCATTTCTAAATGAAATCAATGCAAGATTTAGCAAGTCCTTCATACAGTAACAAATCTCCAGTTCCAGGAGGCTACTGTACATTTCTGTGTTAATTAGGAGCTTTGTGGAATTTAATTCAAGGTTGCTGACAGAAAGGCTTGTGATGAGGAGTATTTTAAACCCATGACTGACAGTAACAGCAGTGCTGCAGTCTATTCCCTTAGTAGGACTATGTGTTCTGCCCATCTTCATACCCCACCATTTCATTAAGTAACTCATAATAACTTAATAGCTCATGAAAAAAATATATTTTGGTATGCTAATCTTTGTATCATTCTGCATTTTATAATTGGATGTATAATTAAAATGCAGAAATTGAATTATATGCTTTTATTCTGGGGCCTGTTTCTATCTGGCAAGTAGACCTGTGGAAAGAGATGGATTCATAGTTGAATAGATGATCTGAAAATATTTATATATTATATGATCCATTTAGACATTCACTTTCAGTGAATGAAGACAATACCAGCAAGTATCTAATAATTAGGTGGCATTAGTACATGCATAAAGATAAATTTTAATCTGTTATACTGCTCTGAAATTATAATGGTTTAATATTTTTAAATTAAGAGCTTCTTGTTTTAGATTTTCATATATAAGGAGGTGCTGCAATTCTGAAATAAATTTTAGTATTAAAAAAGTCACAAAATAATAGAATAGTGATATTTCCTCTTTAAATTGTCAGGTACAGCAATTGTGAGTTCCAGCAAAAAATTCTGATTTGTTAAAGCAAACCTCCCTGATCTTCCAACAAAAACAATTCTGTATCTTCAAATAAATTTAACTCAGATTAGCTTGTAGTTTTAATCAAACATGTAGAACACAGATCAGAGCAACAAATTGGCTATTACTCAGTAATATGCACAGGTGTGACCCTGCAAAGGTCAACCTGCTAGGCACTTTGTTCAAGTGTGGAAAGTTAAAAATAGCCTGTGCAAGTGTAGTTTATATAAATTGGTGATGCACAGTAGCCTTTGAAGGCAAGTAAGAGTGAAAAAGTGCATTTAATTACCTAAAATTTAATTGACCTGTACAGGAGAAAAATATGAAATATGAACAATCCAGCAGCTTTATGAAAGAAATGAAGTGGTACTTTATAAGACTATTAGAATCCCTATTGATTTTGTGAATAATCGTGTCCTTGATTATTTTATCTCTCTCTCCACACATTCAGCCATCGCCTGCAAATGAAATTTAATTATTGTTTAGACAGAATCTGAACACATCCTCAAGCAAAATAGTACAACCAGCAATGGCACAACAATTTGACAGCTCCCTGCAGCAGTACACAGAATCCATCCAGAATTGGATTGTGCCCCAGCGTGCAGCAAAACCACACTTTGCTGCCTCTCCTTGTGTTATCAGACAAAGCCAAGCCAGCCAAAGGATGAAATGGGGTAGCTGTTGGTGGAATGCCTGTTTCTCCCTCAAAGCCAGCACTCACATACTCACAGTGCCTTAGGAGCAAGCCCAATTCCCTGCTGGTGGCCTGTCCTTCAGGAGCACAGAGGGAGGAGGGTCTGTGTCCCTCCTCAGYGAGGGAGAACTGAATTAGCTGCCAGAAGGAAAGCAGCACGTGCAGGATCAGAGGTTTGGTAGCAACCAGGACACCCCAACATCACAGGRCTTGTGCAATGCAGGTCACAGCACCCAGCTGATGTTTCACACCGCCTGAGGACTCAGGCTGGTAGCACAGCACCAGTTATGTCAAAATTAAGCTCAAARTGGTGAAATCCACTTAATTTTGAGATGTTCTTCAGGCCTCCTTTTGGAGGAAGAAGAGTTCTTTCAAACGCAGCAAACACTGTGCCCAGCCATGACATTTCTGTAAAGGTTGCAGGAGTACAAACAAGAGCTGGACTCAGCAGCTGCCTGTCATCTATGCCAGTTCTGGATGCCAGCATAGAAGACTGATTTAAAATTGCATGATGTGGTACATTTAAAATGTACATCAAAAACCTGAATTTATACAGGCTGGATTCATCCCTAATTTTATAAGTACATCATGTCACATTTTCCAGGCAGCTTAACCTTTTGAAACTACTACCTATTAGTGGGCCAAAACCATCTTTTAGCTTTAGAAGGGGTTTTAAATTCAAAATATACTTGGCACTTCTGTTTCAAGTAAAGATTAAAAGCTGGTGGAAAAGAGTCTCACACTGAGCTAAACCCACCCCAGAATGGTGTTATAAATATGCAGAGACTACAGGGAATAAAAACAAAAAAAGACCTTTCTTTCAGCAAAGAAATCTGYTTCCTTCTCAGGATCAAATGTGATCCAAGAGAAAATTGTGAAAACGATAAAAAATTACACAGAATGAGAGTTTGCAGCAAAATTTAGAAATATTCTTCAGTAATAAACAAAAGAACAAGGAAATAAGCATCAATTTATAGTTCTAGAYTGAGACACACAATCTCTGAATACTCACTAAGATGACCATACTCAAGGTCTGAGTAAAGACATTGAACTGCAATGAGACTGAGGAATGGATACTACTGAGCCCAAATGGAAAGTGAAGCTTGATGTTCTCAATTCCAACACGTCCAAAGTCACCATTAATAAAGTCTGATAGCATGATTTCTCTAGCAAACCTAATTCAGGCTTGAAAAGAAAAAACACACTGTGTGTGTTTTAAAAGGTTGAACAGAGTCACTTGGGAGCTACAAATTCATGAGTATGACCTCAGTAGTTTGTGAGTCTTTAGAACACACCCTGGAAGGTGATTTAATGCAGGTAAATAGAGATAAAAAGGATGGTCCTGTACAGTGACCAGAAGAGTTTTTACTTGTACATTTTCTGAAGAGAGAAAATACAAGGGGAAAAAAAATTAAAAAGAAGAAAAAAGGAAACCAGAACAAGGCTCTAGCCATATTTGCAGGCAAATGAGCATATGCAAGTGGAAGCCTGAGCCCTGGTGTTTTCTGTAATATTCCATGTGCAGCTGTGAATGCTTGCACTAATGCCAGCTAATCTGCAGAGCCATGGGCTGAGGGAAGGCAGTGTTGGCCACAGCACTGGAGTCATCTACTACTCTTCAAACACTGAAACCCAATCCTTCACATCCTCCTGGGCTCCACCAGGAGGGAGCAGATGGAGCCTCACTAAGCTGCTCATTCAAACACAAATGCATAATAAGGCAGTAAACATTAGGGGTTTGACACAATGTCAAGGCAGAGGAACAGCAAGAGTTTTCCTAAAAGTGCTTCTCACTTAAACCTTTCTCTGATGCTTCCAGTAGAGTGAGAGTTCATGGCTTAAACCAGGACTAGCAGCATAAAGTTAAATCAGAGTAAACAGATTTATACTGTTTATACTAAGAAACAATTAAAACTATAGAAAAGACCTTTTGCAATGGCACAGTCTGACTCCTCTTTTATGTGATGCACMAATTTCAAGCACCTCTGCAATTTGTTGTTTGCATCCTTGCAGTTAAGGCTCATCCTTGACATCCTGCACTAAGAGGATGCCTTTCAGCTTCCTTTTGGTTTTTGTTTTTTTGGGGGTTTTTTGTTTTTGTTTTTGTTTTTGTTTTTTTTGAAAGGTCTGACAATTTTCTCTTTCATTCCTACTCCAGATGAAATATGGAATTTTTTTTCTCTTTCTAGTGGTCAAAGTTTAGAGAAAAAATAATATGAGGATGAAAAGTTCTTCTTGCTCAGCTTTTTAATTTAAAGCTTTTTCTATTTTAATTTTCTTTCTTTCTTTTTATTTTAACTCATTGAAATCWTAGGGTCAGTAGTAAATGTGCCATTTAATTATCTATTTTTCCTGAAACCATGGCAGAAACCATCCCTCCCTTTGGGATAAACAAACTGAAAGGAGATTTTCTTTTGTTCTCTTTCCTACAACTGAAGTGAAATTGCTTGCACCACCAGATATAACTTCATTTTAAAAGAGTTTTTTTAATAAATGCAAAGTAGGATTCAGACTACACAGAAAGATAGACTGGACAGAAAAGGATAAGGGATCCAAAAGAAGAATAAACCTCAAAAGAGTTTTCTCCTACTTTCCRGATATCTAATCCTAATTCTGACATCCTTCCTCCTCACAAAGCAATTCTGACTGCAAACCTTTCCAAACCATCTCTCGAGTTGAGGAACATTTTCACATCATTTTGTAATCTGATGCATTCCAGCCACTCACATGTGGCCTTACTGGTTTGTCAGGATGCATTCCTGTCTCTTTTTATTATATGTTGAGGATAATATTTGTTGCAATACAGTTGGGCAAAGAAGAGGCTGTGAAACAAAGTCTTGATTCTGAATTCCCTGACTAATCTTGTCATTCAAATAGAAATAAAGAGTATGGAATAAATCCAAAGAGGAGAAGGAGAACACAGTTTTCTGTGCTTATTTAAAGGATAATGGTGTCCTAGGGGAGACAGTAAAAGAAAATGAAATTGTACAAAGTACACCTCCAGTACATCTAGTAAAMCTTGTAGGAAAACATAACAACAAAATCAATAATAAAAACTATTTGTGAGGATGCTAAATAAAGCAAACTAGGAACAAGACCTCTGAAATGCATACATTGTAAACTGAGTTCTAATACTTCAAAATAATTATTCCTAATCCAGGTTGAGATTCAATAAGGATATTTACMAAGTGCTTACCTCTTCTTTTGTGCAACCTGACTTCCTATAAATGATCAGGGAAAGAGGAACATGGCAAAGCTCTTCAGCACAGTGCACACCATGTACTGTTCTGCTCAAAACAACACCTGCATTTGCCCAAAAGTTGTGTGAGTATTTAATAAAGATCATCCATGTGCTGGTTTGTACTGGATGGATGGCTACTCCTGTTAAACCTTGTTGATTTTTATGTAAGAGGAACAGCAAAATGAAAGTGCAGAATACCAGAGTCTCATGCTGCACTGTTTCTAAATATACTGGCTACACAAAGTCCAGCAGCATCCCAAAAACAACCTTTTGTAGCAGGTATAACAGTGTATTTTATAGATTGTCCTCATTTAAAAGGGATAATCAGATTTTCATCTGATTACAACAATCATCTCTTTGCACTGAAACTAAGCACAATGAAAATAGTCTAAATGGATTTTGGAAAGAGTGGGATAAAGTCACTGAGTGAACTGGAGCAATGCTTGGGAGAATGCCAGGAAGGAATCTACAGGTTTGCTGTAAAATATATGTATTAAAAATGAAAAAAAAACAACAAATCAACCAGAATGCACCCGTACTTCTAGCCCAATACTTCAGCACATGAAACAACTTATATTCATTAATGATCACAATACACCCCTCTCAGTTTTAAGAGACAAATTCCTAAATGCTTATGCAGTGCTTTGAACTCTGAAAGTCTTTTAATTGAAAGACCTGCACACTTCAGCAGTACTTAAATGTCTTCAGGTAATCCAAAATTCATCTGAAAGTTCAAAGAGATTAATTTATAGAGTATTGGCATTTCAAATGACCAACTCTTAACCTGYCAAATGATATATCTTAAAAACCGCAGCAAAAATCTCTTTTTAGAACTTTGCTCTGGTCATGCATTGCAGTTTATCAATAGCAGCAAAGCTTGGCAAACACAGAGGCTGTGGTTGAAGTTCATGTCAATATAGCACAAGGTCCAGGAAAGACTTGCTGTCTCACTAAAAGCTTTTCTAAAGATTTAACTAGAAAAATGCTAATGCTATTGTAAGATTTCTCTGCACTGCACCCACATTCACCCCACAAGAGCTTCCTGCACATTGTCACAGATATTAAACATAAATGTAAGTAATGAATATAAAACAAAAGTCCTTTTCCACTACTACAATAAGCACAGCATTTATATTTCAGGAACTGCTGAATGATAACAATCATAACTGTGAAATTATTTACTGTGAAATTTGGGCCACTAAAATAACTCTAAATACACAATTCTCAAGTACAGGAAAAGTTCAAGGAGAAAAACCCTTAGTTCTTATTCTTGCATCATMTATTATAAATTTAAAATTAGATGTATCCAAGTCTTAGGACATTTAATAATTACATTTCCATCTTCTATTTTTCCCTTGAGGTGTGCTTCATTACACAGGTGCACAACTGAGTAGGGATGCTCTGACTGACCTCTCCATTCTCTTAAAAGTCCAAGATGAATTCCCACTTACTATAAATGATCAAAGTTTTATGGACTAATGACAGTTTAAAATACTTTTTTCCCCCACTTTTACTGCAGTCCTGTCATTAAGACTAACRATCTAAAGTAGCTAAGAGAATGAGTAAGCAAGATGATTTACACAGATGATAGTGCAATGGTAARAAGTGGGGAAAGTTCCTTCCAGATTTTTTTTGTAGCTGACGCATTAAAAAGATTTACACCAAGGTCTTTAAGTGAAAAGAGAGCATTGCCAAAGAGGTCTGGCAAGCTCTTCAATCAATAAAATACTCTGACCCATAAATTTAACCAAACTCTCAGCTTAAAACCTGATTAGCACTACAAAGAGCTCACCTTGTTACCAGAGTTACCAGCCCAGTATCCAAAGGATCTGATAAAAACCAGGCARGATGGCAACACTTCTACAAAATTTTCACCACCATGGCATCTCTCATACTTTTTATTTTCCCATGATGCCACATGCAAAAGCTGAGGAAATATTTAGCATGAGAAAGCACAGRCTCTAATACAGAGCAAAGTCATACTGAAATGACTCAGGGCTGGGCACGGCATTAAAAGCCTGTGAGTTTCTGTGCCTGGCTGATCTGTGCCTTTAGAGCAAGACTTACAAGAATCATGGCATAGGGTTCAACTTCTTTCAGAATGTTCTTCAGTAAGAAGTCAATTTAGACCAAGCTTGTATCTTTTTCATAATCCAACTCCTACTATTTTTGTTCATCAGAAATAGCCTGWATCAGATCTGAGTTTAGGTGTAGGGCAGATTCAGATCAAGGCTTATTGTATGACTGTGCCAGTACATGCATTTGACATTTGAAAGCAGCAGTATTTGATACAGTTCACAACAAAATTTCAAGACAAAATCATAGAAAGAAAACATGAGGCTTGCTGTTGCTCRGCATAACAGAACATTATTTGTTTGGCRCTAAAAATGGGCTTAAGGTTGTAAGCCATGACTGTTTTGACAGCCCTTGCTTCCAGATCAGCTGTTCCTGACATTTCCATCAACTATCAACTTGGATTGCAGCCCATCCAGATCTAGAAAACAGGTGCCATCCACTCTTGGACTTCACCCAAAAAGAGTAGGGAAGATACTCATATGTCCTCACCCTCACCCTGAAAGTCTGAATAAAGTGATAAACTTTATATATAGGGAACTCCAACAGTCAGATCCTAGCAGGAAGAAAAGCAAGGGGCCAAAGGGTGGATAAGCAAAAGAGTCTTTTTATGTCACAGCAGTGCARACATCTCTGCTGAGGGCAGCAGGTTGCCCTCATCAAGACATCTCTGAGCCAAATTCTTTAACCCCCAAACAGATACAAACAAATACACAGAAATCCACTCAGATGGAAGCCAGGTTTGCCTTCTGACCAGTCCACACATCCTGTGCAATTCTACTCTGAAACTGAATCAGGACACAGCCTTGGATAACTGGTCCATCACACTAGTGCTGAGTTTCTGTGGGAAAGCTGGATATCATTCAGGAATTGCTGTGCTCCTTCAGCCAAACAAGAATGGAAGAGAAAGCCACCAAAAAGGGAGGAACCTTCCATAACCAACACCTTTCCCAGCTCACTGCTGTGATTTGGCAGTCTACAGGCAGCCAGAAGTGTCAGGAATTTAAACAATTCTGCTTACACAAAGGTTACAAACCTGGCAGCATTTACAAACAGAAGGAGGCAGATCCCATTCYACTTCTGCTCAGCCTTTCCTCAACCAAACTTTGAGCACTTGCAGGTCCAATTTCCAATTCTCCAACTTTCACCCAGGCCTCAGACTATACACTGGACACTATCAACACCCAGTTGTAAAGAAGTGTCACAAAATCCAGGTATTAGCATGGTAAAATAACACCAAAAAATTAATAGGGAGCCAACATGCCATCAAAGGAAGGTCGGCCTAGGATCTTTAATCTGTGTCAAAGAATTTACTCCTCTATTCCAACCACAGATATTAACTACTGCTATGTAGAATACTATCTAGTATTTGCAGTGGTATTCTGATTGAGATAAGGAAAAAAACACTGAAGGTTACTCATGAAAGTGCTTGCCAGTGTTCCTTTTTGGTCAGAATTATAAGTTTTAGCAAATAAATTCACTATTTCAAATTATAGCAGAACCTGTGCTATGATTGCATGTATTCATTCAAAAACATACATTCACATGTGCATAGGAAGCTCCAAAAAATGGATATGTCCTAAACAAGAAACAGGACAGAATGTGACCTTCATGGCAACCAATATTCAACTGAACACAGAGATTTTAAGCTGTTTTAGGAAAATGCTTGTTTCACGTTCACCAGTTTGGAGAGGGATTCCTCTTCTGCAAATGCAACTACATCAGCTCTCCAGTGGCAGATGGCAGGAGTGATCATAAACAGGCTGATTTTACTTTCTGGTCAACAGCCACTTGTCAGGATTTTTATATAGGTTCATTTTTCATTTAAATGAAGGAAGAGCTGCATCTATTTCTTCATTCACATACAAAATATTTAGGAAAAATTAGCAGGAAACTCTCACAGAAACACAGCATCTTCCCTYCCACTCCCTGCCTTAGCATCTTGCACAGCAGCCTGGGAAACCAAACCAGGTCATGCATTAAAAACCAGTTTTCAGAACAATTCATTAAAAGCACTGGAGTGCTTGTTGCTTTCATGCTCTCCCCAGATGATGTGTTGACTGCATATCATATTTGCAAGCCCTCATTCCTTGCAGACCTGCTCCCAAGAGAGAGTTAAAAGTGGGAAGACACATTACTCATCCAAGTATGAGAAGTTAAAAACGTTCAGAGGGGATTACAAATGTCATTTTTCCCCCTGAATCTCTTCCACACTAAATCCTGTTGACTGCACACATTCTCACAACCATCCCCTTTGAACAATTGTAGAACCATCTCAATCTCAAGTATCTTCCTTTAGGGAAATGCAGAATATTTCTCTTGTTTTCATTGTATTGGGAAAGACATGAAACTCCCTCATAAAGAATTTGTTTCTTCTCRCCCATATTTTTATTCCCACGTGAACTATAACTTTTG
>JACDOX010000036.1:2472121-2692051 GCA_014549065.1 Cardinalis cardinalis
TTTTTTTTTTTTACTCCAAACAATTTTTTTGTTTTGTCTTGCTGGACTTTGTATTTCAATTACTGGGTTTTCTCCTACAGTGTATGAATTTAAAGAAGTTATGGAGTTCTGAGACACTWTTTGTTGCAGAGGCCTGTTGTCAGTAGATGGCAGCATGTGGCTGCTTAGCGCACAGACTGCCAAAATTCTTACAGGGGAAACAAACTCCCAGGCAGAAACAGCTGGGTCTTTGTAAACCCCTACCCCTACATATCTTTCCCAGCAAAATASTGCAGTCATGTCTCTTACAAAATCCTTCAGGGCCTGAGTCAAACCGTGAATTTTTTTTTTTCAAATAAAAGCTCAGCAGAAATTAAAATATTTCTGTAAAGCAGAGATAATCTAGACAAGGTCTCTTGGTACAGACACTCAGAAAGGTTTGTAAAAGTTTGGAATTCCTGCCCTGCATCTGAAGCTCAAGACATCTGTTCTAGCAACAAAACCAATTCTTGTGTCCCTGCCTGTTCACAGTTCTTGACTACACAGGGTACTTTCCTGCTATCAAACAATACACACACACACACATATATATAATATTTTCTCTCTTTCCTATCTGTGTAAAAGAATGCAGCAGTGTATCCAGGAGTATACGCCTAACAAAATTTAGAATAATGAATCCCAAAATTTCACTCCTCTCTCAGGTGGTTTTCMTATGATAATTTAAATGGAAACAATTCCCAAGTTAGTATAATGTACATGTCTTATTCATTCTAAATTCAGAATTCTTTACATTCCCAAAACAAAATGGGCTTGAGAAAATGTACACAGCTATTTGCACTTGCAATCTACAGTTTGCTTCTCTGAGTAAGTAATTATATTAAATGCTGTGGGCAGCCTAAAAAAAAGTGTATTTCTGCAGGCAAGGTTTATTTCCATTTATGTGATGTGGTTCTTTCAGGTTTGCAAGTTTACAAAGTTTGCAAGTTTGTATTTATAACAGAGTTTTCATGGTGGATAGAAACTTCCTCTCTCCTACCTGGATATCTCCCTTTCACTATCTGACAATATAGAAGYTTAACAGAGTATTTTTCTGAAAATTTTATACAAGTGCTACGAGTCCACAAACAACTCATGCATCTCCTTTGTCATGTTGGTTCTACAGCCAGAATTACTTGGTCATTTCAAAATAAATGCTAAAGAAACAAGAACCTATTTTATGTTGCTGGTGTGTTTTTCTCACCTGACATGATTTCATTAGCCTTATTCTGTCCCTCAAAAGCAGCTAAAATTCCACTTTTTCCTCATTGCAAGTAGGAGCTGCTTCAGCACTGTGGGGAAAGAAAAACCTTTTGTCAAACAACATAGTGCTTTTAAATTGCAACATATCACACAATTGATCTTAATAAAACAAGGCCTCAGAAGGGCATTGCAGCRTGTGAGAGCTCATAGATGTTTTTAAAGCAGCAAGTCCATTTGTTTGGAGCCTGTGAGGAGAGTGGCCGTGGCTCCTGTGCCAGGATAGCCGGAGGGCACAGCACTGATGGAAGCACTGCCTGAATCCTGAGCTCCTGGTGGGGCTCATGTGCTTGAGCCACAGGCTCCTTCAAGCCTCTGAGCTCTGAGCAGCCAGATCAGGGCTTCTCCCCACCCAGTCCTGCTGCCCCAGGACTCCCAGGGTCTATCAGGAGGAGCMTGTGCTCCCCCAAGCTTCCTCCGATTGTTTAATCTCCAAAAGTCCATCTGGCAARGAACAGAAGTTGAAACCAGCTGCTCATCCATGGAGAGCATCACTTTGGGTTAGGCAATTATTGCCACAGACTACCTCAAAAAGTCCAAATTTCAATATGCCTTTGAAATTTGGTGTGCTTTGAGTTGCAGCAGATGAGCTACAAAGAAGGCTGTAAAAATCCTTTGTATTGCTAAGCAGTATTAAYGGAGTAAAATGATGATGGGATTTAAATACCCCAGGGTAATGACAATTAAAATGGCATCAATTATAGCAAAGAATGGCAGTGAAARGTCTGCATCAACCTAATTCCATAAATACAGGGAAACAAGACATTTTCCACTTCTCCAGGTTCTAATACTGCCATATTACATCYTACATGCAACTATTGCTTGGCAGTTTCTGAGCACACTTTATAGGCAACATGGCAACTGACAACACAATTCTTTGTGTCTTTGATATCCTTCCCATTCTTTGATTTCTTTTTTATGACCTCTTTTTCCTTATTACCTTACCATTAATCTCTATTTCCTCCCTGACTTCTCTCCCCAGGTGTTTTCTCCTGTATTTCTTCAGATCTTAATAAATTTGATGTATAACACTGGGGGGAAGGGAAGGATCTTCTCTGAAGCAGCATTTAACAAAGATAAGGTTAAAAGACGGGCAACAGGATCTAATGTCATTATATATATTTAAATAGTGCTAATAGTGCACGAGCAGGCATGCCAGAATTCCCCAGCTGTCCCTAAAGGTACAAGCCAGCTTTCTGCCTCCTCACATGATAGCCCAGTTTAACCTCTGCTGGAACATAGCACAAATAGATTGCAAAGCCTCCTTCCCCACAACCAGTCTAATTTATCTGCCTTCAGAAGTGTTCAGAGTTTTTCTGTGGAGTTGGAAATTCAAAGATTATACTCAAAGTTAAGGAAAAATAACTCAGCAGAAGTTAATTAGTAGAGTTAAAGCAGAGTGGATGAAGTAGCATAACAGAGGTTTCTTYGTAGATATCTATATGTACATGGAAGATATATCTGTATATTGATATATATAACCTAAATATTATAGATATTTATATAGATATATATACACACATATATATCACACACACACATTTATATAGATATACACACACRCACATATATATACATATAAATAGTACTTTCTGTCTGGACAAACTATGATATCATCAAAATGAGCAGAATTTAGTGTAAATTTGAATGGGAATTCATCCATGGGAAAGAGTTCTAGACATAAAAACATGCAAGAAATTGAGGCACAATTTAGCAGAGGCAATAGTATAATTGTGCTGTGTTCAGCTATAAGAACAGCCATTGAGTTGCAAGTAATGATATAAGATCTAGACAGTTTCAAATGTTTAGGTTAGTTGGCACCTAAATGCAGCTAGAAAACAACAGATCAAAATCTATGAGGAGTCATATTCTCACTCTCTGACCTCACTAATAAGAAGCAAATCTAGGACCTACAAATGAGAAAGAGAATGAATTTCCAGGGAAGTGTGTGAATAGGAAGAATATATATAATTTTGGCAATGTCCATATGGATGTGCAACTTCTAGTGTTTGCAATCAGCTTTTTCAGGCTACAACATGTAACTCTTTTCTTGATTGAGTCTGTCTGGAAAGGATTTAGTCCTGTCTTGGATAACCTTCTGGGGCAAAATGCTCTCTGGCAGTCTGCTGTGACGGTATCTCCCRGTTTTCCTTCAGACCTTCAGCAAAAGCTTGTTATCAGAAAAAAATTCTCTTAAATTCTAAATTCAGACAAGCTRGTATTTAGTTAGGGCTTTTTCCACCCACAAGAAATTATATGACTGCTCGCTTATAAGCACCCTTTAGCTCCAGAGCCCTTACAATTTGTTTAGGTTAATAACATATATTGTGTATCACACCTTCAGTGAGCTTCCATGGCCGTGCCAGATGCATCAGTGGAAGATTTTGGCAATGAAGTACCTTTGGTTCAGCAATCCAGACACAGTAGTGAGTGCTGGCCTGATGAAGTCTCTGTTACAGAGACAGGAACCTCAGGCAAAGATTTGACTTTGGAAAATTGTTGGAAACCTGGTTTGTGTGGCAGCGCTGGAGGTGGAAATGCACTTTACACTTCATACACTATATAGCCAACACTACCACAGCTGGAAGGTTAGAGCTGCTCCACATCAAGGACAAAATACTTCACTCTTCTGTTTAAGCCTTCATCATTTTACTGTCAAATAAAATGTCTCAGATTTCACCTGTTCTTTCAGAGTGTGTTTACTGACACTGCCTGCRTTGGCCGGCCCTTGTCCTTATGCAAGTTCCTGTACCTACAAAAATATTTCATTTAACTGTTTATAAAACAATTTCTCAGTTGTGACACTGCCAGAAAAGTTTCAAATACAGCATCTGTCTCTCTTGTACTTTCCCTGCATTCACCAATGCTTTGGAAATGAAGCCACATCTCAAAAATCAGGCTTGGATTACAAAGAGGTAGTGCCAGCACTGAGCTGAGGTGCTGCACTGAGCTTCAAAAGCACAAAAGGTCTGAGATTATTTTTAATAACCTGGCCTCAACTTGAAGGAGAGGTAGGAATTAAAAAGGAGAAAAAAAGATGAGGCATGAGATAATCAGCTTAGATAAAGCAAAGGCATGATCTGATGCAGTTTGCTCTGCAGTCAAATTATTGGGTACATAACACATCCTGGGTCACTTTAGGCARCTTCTAAGAGGCACAAAGAGATCAGGAAGCAGGGGACACACCATGTTAAAGTATASACCAGTTCATTACTGTCCAATACACAAAAACAATTGCTAGGAATAATGAGCTACCAATCCAACCCTTGAGAAGTTCACTGCTCCAGAGRTGACTCCAGATGACTGCTCCAAACAACACTTGCCAGCCAGGAAGATCATGCGAGGAGGCTTTTCTCAGTTTGTCCTTGGGACAGGTTGAACCTGGTGTGCCCATGATATTTTCTGAAAAATCCCTTTGCCAGGATTTCTTCTCCTGGGAAGATGAGAAGCCTCAACTTCTCCATGTTTTGCTGCTCTGGAATGTGGTCTGGAGATTGTTTGTCCAAACATGTGAATTGTTTTTTTCTTAATGGCCAATCACAGTCAGCTGTGTCAGACTCTCTGAATCAGTCGGGGGTTTTTATTACTCATTCTTGTTAAGCCTTTTGATGTACCCTTTTTATTTAGTATAGTTTTAGTATGGTATTCTTTAATATAATATAATATAATATAATATCATAAAATAATAAATCAGCCTTCTGAGAACATGGAGTCAGATTCTCATCTCTCACTTCATCCTGGGGACCTCACAAACACCACACCTTGGTGCTGCAGAGCTGCCATCTTAGCTCTTGTTTTCTTCTTAGGACTTTTCCATGCTTTTTTCCACAGGTTTTTTTTTCCTTTTGAATCCTTGAGCTGCCAATTATGCCCTTCTCACCAATCTTATTTCTTCAGTTTCACTTTGTTTCTTTGCAAAGCTCTATTCTGGGTAGGCTTTTCCAGCTCTTGCCATCAGGTCAGCAGGTTTCTCAGGAGTCTGAGCTGGGGCTGCACAAACATTGCTGGGTCCTGGATCACAGACACCTGAACCGCTGGGAGGAGGTTACAGGGACAACAGGCTATTCTGGARAACTATTGACATCCTCTTAGGAAGAGCCATTGTTTTCATTGTCACATCACGTGTCTGCGAGGAAGCAGAGARCAGCAACACACGCTTAAAATAAAAGAACCTCTTTGCATCTCATTCAACTCTGACACAGCAGTGAGAGCAGCAGAGGATTCTCACAAAAGCAGACAGAAGTACAYAACAGACCTCTTCATTTGCACTAAGAAGTTAAGCAACAATAAGCTTACTTAGGCCTGCAGATGGTTCAGTGCCTATAATGCTCGGCTTGGGTTTTAATGCAGAAATATCAAAAGCTGTTAGTGGCAACGATGAATGACCTCCTGCCTACAGTCAGTGACTTGCTTTTAATACTGAACACRATCTACAGAGTGACTGATCATATTTTGAGTCTCATTAGGCAGTCACAAATGGAAGGGAAGAGGCACTAGCTAACTCTCTCTGCCCTGATGAGCAATAGCAGAATAAAGCACTGCCAGCCCTCATAGATAAGAACCTGCAYGCTCTGGGGATGCAGCAGCAAGAAAAGTTTGGTGTGTGCAAACAGCCTAGGCGCCATGTGCCAGATGTGACACTGCAGGAAAAGCACAGGAAATAAAAAAGTCATCATGGATGTAACAACCTCATCTCTGGCACTCTGTCTCTCTTGCGAGATGAAGAAATTTCCACATCCTAGCAGGCAACACATCTAACTGCATGACCCCACTGCTCTGTTCAGTTGAACAGCTAAATAAGTGTTTTCCATCTTTTCTCAGATGGAAGGCTCCTAAAATGTCACAATATTCCAATACTGTAAATGTAAGCCAACATATAAAAAGTATGTTATGCAAGCTATTCTTCTTGACCCCTGAAAAGAATCCATAAACCTCTGGACAACAGGTCAGGCAAACAGACCAGACATAAGTCTTCTCACTATAACTATTTCTTCTCTTTTTAATATCCCAGCACCCATCTACTCCTTATAGTAAGGAGTCTTGCAAAACTTGTCTTGCAAAACTTATTCTGTTAAGCACTTGTATAAATTGATTTTATTCTGAATATTGGTTGTCACAGAAAAATAACCATGGTAATTGTTTCTAGAAAACTCTTACAAATGCTGTCAGCTTGTGGAAATTGCAATTACTAAACAAGGATCCCTGGTAACTTCAAAGTTTTTGGACATAACTTTGAAGAAGTCTGTGTATGTCAGATTTCACCTGTCTATATTTATGTCCACTATTKCCCTGAAATGACTGCAGCATTAGTACTGATGAGAAAGAACAGAGTATAAACTATCTGTTTATACCAATGGGTTTGATGCTTATGATGAATTTTGAAAACACTATTGTAAATTTCTACTCGCTACACTTAAATATTTGCAATCTGGCTACAATGTGCCTTATGTGATGTGAGAATAAGGAGTGAATTACGTGATGGGATAAAATCCCAATCTTTTATAAATTCCTTAATCCCACAGATCTTGTTTTCCTTAATTCATTACTTTATTGACATTGCCTGGCTGAAAAGTTATAGTAGCACTTGCTTCCACTAATCATCAGATCAAAGAAGTCTGTTAAAGTTTTAATTTTGRGAACATTTCTGAGGAATGTCTTTTGATTTAAGAAACCTAACTTTTCTCATCCACCTAGATATTTTCTTGTCTTCTTCCCTCCTGATTCCACTCTCAAAAGAAAAGAAAAATTGATCTGTCAAATCTTTCTTTCTATAACTCTGAAACTTTTAAAATTGGCAGAGGCTTTCATGGGTCTTTTCAACTTAGTTTTACAACCGTAAAAAATTGACAGATCTCTGCAAGAAAAATGAGAGYATGATAGATTTGTCAGAGACTGAGTGGATAAAAATGAATGCAACAAGACATATATATGCCTCTTTCTGCTGTAAGTGAAAGGAAAGCTCTTCAGAGGCAGCAGCAGGAACACTCTGTTCCTCATCCCCCAGTCACACCAAGTTTACAGCTTTGTCTCCCCGTGAGCAGAGGGGGATGTCTCCTGTTCGGTCCAGCAGCACCAGGCCTGGTGATATTGGTGATACCCTAAGGTGCCATTTTGGACTCCTGTGCTCTCAAGACCAACCTAGGCTGATTTCTGCCAGCCTTTCCAGGACTGAGGAAGCTTGTTCTGTTCCAGTTCTCTCAAAGGTTATGTAACTTTCCCTGCTGTSTTATAATTTTCATGCAGGTATCTATGCCCTGAGCTGGATGGTGAAGTCTGAGGTCAACACAGAACAAACTGGTGCAACCTTATCCAGGAATTCAATAGGTTCCTCAAAAATCACTGCTGCTCTCCTTAGATAACCCAGCTGGTATTACTGCACCATTTTTAGGCAAATTGCCCTTATGGAGATGGGCTTCAGAGCAAAAGGCAAAGCTAAGCAGCATTGGCTGGAATACATGGCAAACTTAATTGCAAATTCATGCCCCTGTCCTGAGTTTCTGGTCAAGTAAAAAACCAAAACAATTCCTCCAAGCCAGACTTCCTCAAACCCATTTATTATTTTATTTCAAGCACCAGGTCTCCAGAGATTGCAGACTTTTAAAAAAACATCCCAGCAAATGAAAACCAAAAAACAACATAAACTACCTTGTTTCAGGGAAGACTCCTGAGGCCCTCTGATTTATTCCAATGCTGAACAAACAGAGCACCTTTGCAGCAGCTTTGCCAGTTCTCCAAAACACTTGTGCCAGAAACTAAAGTTTGCCTTTCTCACACTCTTATCCTTAGAGGGAAGCTGTTTCTCCAGAGGGTCAAAGCATTACTTCCAATTTCCTCAGTGGTTCTGCTCTGGATTCTAAAGAAAAAGAGGCTTGTGTTGGTTTCCMCACTACTGAACAAACCTTCCAAAGGTAATTCCCTCCTCCCCCAAGAGCTCTGACCCCACCTGGGTCACAAAGAAAGGGAAGGTGGAAGGAATCGTGCTTACTCTCCACCTCAGCCTCCTGGAGACAAGAYTGCAGGCAGCATCAGGGAAACACAAACTCCTTCAAAGTGGCCTGACATGAGGAAAGCTCAAAAAATTCCCTGTTTCTCTGGGATACAAAACATCTTGGGAATAACTGCTTTGGCTTTGTGGAAGATGATGAGGAAAATCAAGAATTTGTGTCAATTTTCAAAAGTAACCAATTATGTGTTTAACCTAAGAGCTCATGCATTTGTCAACCTGCTCAATTGTTCTGATAACAGAAGGCGCGTTCTGGATGTTTTATGAACAATTTTATCTCTCAAGGCACCAAAGGCCACTGGGACATGTGCTGTGCTCTAGCCTGGGTAGATTWAGAACAATAAAAAAAGAGTAACACAATCTGACATCTGCTGATAAACAATGTGAAAAGAGATGCAGGGCACGACGTCTCCATCGGTGATTCAAGTCACTTATGCTGGAAATTATGTAAATAAAGACATCCTTATTTTAGCCAATTTGGCCAGAAAAATGATGGGTTTAAAAACCACAAGGGGCCTCTTTAAGGCATAACGTGATACATTTCTCTCTATCTCTGACARAGTTCACTTGGGCATGTTATCATCCCCTTAAGCTATTTATATCCCTACCTTGCTGAAACTCTATTAAAAATATTATATTGGAGTTGTCTTTTAGAAATTGCCAGAGTTCACCTTGATATTAGTAAGTGTACATGTTTTATACAGATATTTCCTTATCACTCCTTAGATGAAASGTGACAGTAAAAACAATGCATATTTTTATATAAAGGGTATGATTTACAAATGTAATAAAATGAAAGGGAAGTAGATTTGGAAGCATCTGCTGAACAGTACTTTTTTTCAGTACTAAATGAATGCAACAGCAAATTTAATCTCCCGAGTCACAGACAAAATTTTAGCACAGCTCTGGGACTTTTTTTCCCCATATTATAAAGTTGGAATTTTTTAATAGAATTACACAGCAAATACTTTTGTCATAATGCAGATTTGCATCTTTTTTCTGTTGGATTAAATATACAGCACATGGTACATGCTTATGGTTTATACATATTCTATGGRAAAAATAAATAGTTAAAAATTAGATTCTCAAAAAAACTCTGAAAACAAAAACAAAACTTAAAACTAAGGCAATTTTAGAACTAGAACCTTAGAGACAAATTAAACAGGGTAGCCACAGCATAAATGAATCTCACATGAGGGTTCATTATAAATGAGAAAATGTTCCTTTGCAAGAAATTAACTGATTAAATAATGTATCAATTTCTGATGAGCAAAACATATTAAAAATTTTGGAGGTAGGGAAAAACCCCCTAGGGTGTTAATGCAGTCACTCTGACCTCAAATGCTGTGATTGCTTTCTTTGAATATTTGGTTCTGCAATAACTCTAGCTATGACTTTGACTTTTAAAAACAATTCTATTTAATAGCTCTCTTTAACCAGTTACAGACAACCCACTTTCCTTGCAAGCAGATTTTCATCATTGCTTCTTCTCATTAATGTACCTTCCAAAATCTTTCCCATTTGCCTGTTTTGACATTTCTAAAATAGTTTATAAACTCTAGAAGTTTAACTTGGCTTCTTAATGTCTCAGTGCCAACTGTGTTGGGACTATCCAGATAAAAAATAGCYTAGCATTTAAAGATAAGCACAGACCACTAAAATAAGGTAAAGTACTGACAATCAAAGTGAACGGATTTATTAGAGGTCAGAAAATGTAATAAAATGAGAGTCATAAAAGATCACATGAAAAAGCGGCCAGGACTCTTCAGCCTCACCCAAAAGTACATGGAAAGGAAAAAACYCAAGGCATTCTCTCTTTGGAAGGAAACCAATTTCCCTCAAATTAATCTCCTACTTTAGCTCTCAATGTGATTGAATATCCTCAATCTTAGGGCAAATATTACTAATCAAAGGGCAGGAGAAAATGGAAGTTGCAACACCCTGGGTAAAACAGAATTCCAAAGGCTGATGTGCTCAGAGAAGCAGAGATGTGGAAGTGGACAATTCCCACTCCTGAATCTGAAATAACCAACGTGGGAAACTGCAAGTCAGAGAGAGCAGATCAGTAATAAAGCTGTGAAATCAGGAATGGTATAAATGTGGAACAGCAAATGCAAATCTATTTCCTAAGAATATGAAAAGAAACACAGTATCAGCAAATATGAGTTTTAGAAATATGCAAAGCTGTTGAAAGCCACCTGAAGGAGGAGAAAAAAGGCTTGGAAACACAGAGAAATAGAATATGGAATAAATTCATCCAGGTTTTGGTTTAAGTTTTTGGGTTTTGAGGTTGGTTTTTTTTTTTCAGAAAGGTAGATTATTCTAGGATGACAAATATTTCATTACCTGCCTTTGATTAGGTTACTAATTTTATAGACAAAAGAAATAGAGTCATTTATCAGCACTTCAACCAAAATATGATTGGATGTCATGGAGGGAAACAAATAGGCTGGAGAGGATGATTAGGAAAAAGTTGTGAAGAGGGCAAGGTATGGTTTAAGAGACTTTGCTCAAGGCCTGGGAGGAAATAACTAATAAGGTTCTTTAAAGATTGATCTTTAGGACCACTAGTATTCAATAAATTAATTAGCTAGTCAATAAATTAATTAGCAGTTCCAGCAAGGCAGGAATTGCTGTTGAAATATGCTGCTCACACAGAAGCAGCAGGCACTCAGTAGTGTGAATGATCTGGATAACACATTGGAACAACTGGAGCAATCCAGCGAAAATATAATGGGGATGGAAAGGAAAATACTGTCACATGGTGTGTCAAAGATTTTCTTTTCAACGGGTACATTACGTAAATTAGGCGTTAATGACATTCCACAAGACTCCAGCATCTAAATTTGAATGCCCATCCACATAAAAAAGAAAAAAAATATTTATTCCAATGGGAGCAGATAAAAGAAAAGTTTTACTAGATTAATACAGGAAATGGAGTGCTATTGCCTGAGAGAGACTGCCTGGCTCACATGATTAATAAAATTTGAGAGGAAATCTGTGCCTTTTAAATTTTTTGGGCTACACATTATAATTAGGAAGAAGAGCTCATTAACRTAAAGCAGTTGACTGTAAAAGGATCCAGCTATCAAATACAGTAAATTTGAAAATTAGAGGTTAGGAAGAGGTTTTCAAATGCCAGAGGTGAGAATTTTTGGAGCATGGAATTCCCCTACTCCTTACTAGCTAATTTAAGGAGGATYTGGAAGACTTTTCAAAAACCCCACACTTCACTGTCTGCAGTTAAGGGAGATGGACTGAATGACACGGGCAGCTCTTTCCAGCCCACTGTTCCAGCAGCTGGAAACAGAGTGAGGAGTCTTTGGACAAAGAGAAGTAAAAGTTGATGTGAATGCTTTAAATTAACTCAGAGGAATGAGATTTGAGACTTGAATTGAGGCTGAAAACRGATGGGTTTGATGCTAACTACAGGCAACAAACTTGTTTGTGTGGACAAATTACTTGATAAAGGAATAAAAGTTATTACTGACTTTGTGCACAAGCATTAGAGATCRTGTATTAATCAGGTATTTTTCACTGCCTTGTAGCAGCCAAGATGGCTTAGGAGGATCCTGAGCTTTTAGTTTATTTTTTTCCACAGCTGGCTCACTAATCAATTTCTAGAGAGATTAGGATTACTTCCTGCAGTATACAACCATTATTTCCTGAGATGAACCAACTATCAGTCATTGTGCCTTAAAATTAGACCAGAAAATTTGCCCATCCCYATTTAAATAAGGTTTAAAGATCATGCAAACATGGCAAAGCAAGGGAATGAAAAGCACAGGCCTTCCATTCTCTTCTTAGCCAGCACTGCTGACTTTTCTGGCAAATMATGCAGATAACAATAATACTTAGCACTTACTGTGCATGATGCTTCTCATCTTCAAAGCCCTTTACAATCATTTGCTGCTACTTAATCTGGAAAAAGTATGATTTCAGGCCGGCTTCTGGTAGCTTGTGTGACAAAGTTAATGTTATTTGAATCAACTCTGTTTGTACTTAATAGGATGAACTTGCAATACTTCAGTTCCAACACTATTGTTCCATTAAAAGCCAATTACAGAAATTCGGCTTTCCCTGAACTTAGAGAGCACAGATTTTTTTTTTATAATTTATTTTTTTAAATACAGACGAGATCTCTCTAAACACTTTATCCGAGTTTAGCCTTTCCAACTCTGGCTTCGGCCGCACAAAGCGGGGCGCCCCGAGCGGGGCCGCGGTACCGCCTGCGGGCGGCAGAGGGCGCCCGAGATGTGTCCATCGGCCACAGGGCCCCGCGATTGAGCGCAAAAAACGCGATTTCGGCMCCGCAGAAAGTGCCATTTCTCACTGTTAAACACACGCAGAGCAGCGTTTGGCTGTTCTCCATCCGCGCAACTTTTTRGATTTAAACTCTAAGACGGGTAAATCCTAGCATATTCTATTCTGATCGTTCTGTATTAAACAGGATGTCAAATGGTGGCRCTAAAATAACGTCGGGGCAATCCCAAGCTTAAGTACAGGCTGGGTGGAGAAAGGATCAAAGGAATTCCCAAGGAGAAGRTTGATGTAAAGCTCAACATGAGCTCTGGCAGCCCAGAAATTCTCCTGTGTCCTGGGCTGTCTCAAAAGCAGCGTGGGCAGCAGGTYGAGCRAGGGGATYCTSCCCCTTCCAYTCTGGTGCCACCTCACCTGCAGGACATCAGCCCTGTGGCCCCAAGGACATGGACCTGTTGGAGCAAGTCCAGAGAAGGACATAAAGAAGCTGTGAAAACTGSAGCAGCTCTGCCAGGCTGGGARAGCTGAGGGTTGTGGTCTGRAGARGAGAYGGCTCTGGGGACACCTCAGAGTCCTTTCCAGGGCCTAAAGGGGCTCCAGAGAGCTGGGGAGGGACTTGGGACAAGGGATGGAGCAACAGGACRAGGTGGAATGGCTCCAAACTGGCAGAGAACAGAGTTAGAGATTAGGAAGAAATTTTTTCCCTGTGAGGGTGGAGAGGTCCTGGCACAGGTTGCCCAGAGAAGCTGTGGCTGCTCCATCCCTGGAAGTGCTCAAGGCCAGGCTGGATGGGGTTTSGAGCAACCTGGGATAGTGGGAAGYGTYCCTGCMCAWGGCARKGGATRGAACAAGATGAACTTTAGGTCCCTTCCAACACTCTCTTCTGAGAGTCTACCATTCTATGAAAAAAACTCTTTAACTTTTTCCACAAAAAGTAACTATATTRAATTCATTATAGCAGAGTGATTCAGTGACCATCACTATTTCAGTCTTCTCCGAGTCTTTGAATCTACTGCAAATGAACTCATTTTAAGTTRTTCCCTTAATAAGTAGATTCTTTTGCTATAGATAAAGGATTTTGTCCAAATTCAAATGAGTGATTTTGACTTATGGCTCAATGACATCCACATGRTACCTTTTCAAGCCACCTTGCAGCAAAGCTAGGAAGGGAACCAGTGGGATGCRACCAAACAGTCACAATCACTACCTGGTAAAATCATGGCTGCTCTCAAGTGCCACAAGAGGGATTGCAAAGCTGTTTCCACTGACAAGGATTTTAGCAGTTGAATGTACAAGGGTTGTCAAAATGTAACCTGAATACAGATCTAGTAAGAAGATGAGGCTGAGAATTAAGAGGAAAGTAATCTACAAATGGCAGGCAGGGTTTGGAAACTGAAACCACTACTTGCGCTTCAGCCCRGTGGCAGAGAGCTCACATATCACATCATGGAATTACTGACGAGCAAACACAGGCACTGCCAGACCTGGCACAGGCGTGCCTGCCGCRGTGGCACTGCTTCAGCCCAGGCTCTGTGTGTGGTTCTTGTGCCAAACCTGGCTGGGGTCRCCGTTCCGCCCAGCCTCCTGCACCCAAAACTTCATTTCCCCTTTCGAGGTTGCCACCTTACACAGGCGTCACAAAAACAGAGGGACAACTTCAGCCTGCTCACGGCTATCTCAACACTGGATCTGGTGAATATTCATTCAATYCTGTTATTAAATGGATCTGACCCCAGTGACTTCTTTGGAAATGGGTTCTGTGRTCTTCGGGGCTCCCCACAGGCTCGCACACCATTACAAGGAGCCCAGTTAAACACGACSCTGTGCCTGTGCCCGCTCGAGTGCGCACCGGCCCCAGGCGACAGCGGTGTCCCCAGAGCAGGCCCCGGGACAGCTTCAGTGTCCCCGGGGCAATGTGAGTGACCCCGGGGCAGGTTTGGTGTCCTCAGGACACTCTGAGAGTCCCCGGGGGAAGGTTTGGTGTCCCTGGGGCAGCTTCGGTGTCCCCGGGGCAGGTTTGGTGTCCCTGGGGCAGCTTCGGTGTCCCCGGGGCAGCTTCGGTGTCCCCGGGGCACTCTGAGTGACCCTAGGGCAGGTTCAGTGTTCCCGGGACACTCTGAGTGACCCTGGGGCAGCTTCGGTGTCCACAGGACACTGTGAGTGTCCCCACCGTGCCTGCTCAGAGCCGCCAAGCAGAGCCTCGTCGGGTTTCCCCACAAGCCCTGTGGCTGCCGAGCCGCCTGTGGGTGCCGGGGGCAGATGCCCCTGAAGGAAGGAGCTGTGACAGGAGCGCCCTATAAAGCCGGGACAAGGGCATGGCCGTCGAGTCTGTTCACCGACCTCCGCTTCCCTACAGCGGCGGGGCCGGGCGGCCCAGGGCGGCTCCCAGAGGCGCACCCAGGCTCGGCAGGGCGGCCGCGGGCGGAGGAGGGGCCGCCGCCTCTTTAAACTTGCCGTGAGGGCCGGGCCGCCCCGCCCGGGGCAGCGGGGTCTGCTCTGCGCCCGGCGGGGACGCGCCGCCCCCGGCACCGCTCCCCTCAGCCGCGGCCCGGACGGGTCCCTCCGGCACGGAGGGCAGCGGGACCCGGCCGCGGGCTGTGAGGGGGCCCCGCGGGGGGAGCCGGGCAGCGCCGCCGCCTCCCGCCCGCCTCAGCCCGCCTCCCGCCCGCCATGGCCGCCCGCGGAGCCGAGCGGCGCCGAGCCGAGCGCCGCGGCAGTGCCGGGGTCTGGCCGCTGCCTGGCAGCGCCCCGTGAGCGGGGACGGCGGGCGGCGTGTCCCTGCGCTCGGTCCTGCCCCCCGTCCTCCTCCGGGAGCGGCGATGAGCGAGACCCGCGCCGGGGGAGTCGCCGCCTAGACCGGCAGCCAGGATGGTGCCCCTGCAGCCCCTGCCCCTCGTCGTGGTCCAGGGCGTCCTCCAGCTCGTAAGTCTCCATCCCCGCGGCCCCAGGACTCTCACGGGGGGCTTGGCGGACACCGGTGCCTTCCTCCGGGAGCGCGGCGGGCGCGGTCTCCTCTGGAGCCCTATTCCCCTAACCTGCCTCCCGCAGCCCCTAACATATTCTTGGTTTTCTCTTTCTTTTCCCATCTTTTTTCTTTTTTTTTTGTTTTCTTTAATTTTTTATTATTTGATTTTAATTAAGCGGGTTTGCCTCTGTTCGCCYCGTTTGGGAGTGCGGGACGCTCGCAGCCCGAGCCCAGCGCGGCCCCGGGGGCCGGGATGCGCCGGGAGCCGCCGCGGAGCTGGCAAATACCGCGGGCAGGGATGGGAGGGATGGGGGTGTTTGTGTGTGCCCAGCATCGCCGAGACTGCCCGCTCCCGGAAAGTTTTCTGCTGGCCACARGCGCCTTTTTTTCGCGTGCAAGACAGAGCTGGGTGCGCAGGTAGGGCTCGGGAAGCTCCCCCGYTAGTTTGGGCTTGCTGCAGCGCGCCCCAGGTGTTTCCTAAATTTTTATCAGAAACTGTGGCACACGCCGGCGTTGTGGTGAATATTCCTCTGCATGCGGAGGGGGAATGCGGGGACTGACGTGGCGGCAAGGTGAGGTGCAGAGTGCGAGGCTCGGAGCGCTGAAGGGAGGGAGGGAGGCGAAGCGAGGTGCGCGGTGAGACGGGCGAGGAGCTCAACTTCTCCCGCCCAGCGCCTCGCCCGTGGGGCGCTGCTGGTACGGAACAAATGGACTGATGCTCGTGTTCGTGAGGCGCTCATAAAGAGAAAAAAAAGCGTGTTTGTAAAAGAGCTTGGCCACCTTCACTTTAATTTCGGAAAGATTTTAACGGCGCTTGATGTTTTGGGGGGAGTTTGGCGGTTGCTCTCACAAATACCTCTGCTGCAAAAGTTATGCCTCTCTTTCCCGGCTGCCTTGGACGCGAAAGTTTGTCACGAAGTAGTCAATAGGGAGTGTGTAATAAACCTTGAAGGGATTAAACACCCTCCTTAAGAACTGGGGTGTAGTGTTACAGTGTGAGGTGATTGATTAGTTTTTGAGGAAGCTTATGTCAAATTCTAATCCGGTTTTGGATTGTGCTTGTCGTGTAATGTTTTTTGCTCCAGCACTTTATCATAGCAATGAAGTAGCGAGCTGCAGCCCTGCGATAAGGCGCACATTTCTTTCACACTCCCATCCTTTTGGACAATAAAAGGCTGTTTACATTCTTCACATTCTTGCAGCCCTGTTTCCAACTAAACAACGCGCAGGGGTGAGAGATGGGGAAAGGAGAGCAGCAAATGGATTACAAAGTTGCTGAGCAGAAGGGAACTAAATAAAAACTCCTTCCTCACACCTACAACCTCTCTCACTCACTTGCACCGTCCTTTTTTCTTCCTTTATTTTTTTTTTTAAGAGCTACCAAAGGGATCAATTGGAACTTGCACCATCAGGGATGGGGTTTGTTGTGCAGTGTTTTATAGGTGATGTTGGGAAGTTGCTTGCTGTGAGTGTGTGAGTGAAGGCTGACTAAATGAAGCAAAGTTGCTGCCTTGAATCAAACAAAAATCATAAATAGCCACTGCAGGTTCTCAGGTGGATGTGGCACTCAGCTCACCCAGCAGGATTCATTTTTTCTGCATTCTTTAGGTACAAACCAGCAAGGTTTTGGAGTCAATTAGTTTTATACCTTATATAAGTTAGTTTAAATAATAAAGTAAAGCAAAATGAGAATGTGTGAGATTTTTGAAGCATTTTAGGCGTACCTTTTGATGCTAACCTACTACTAAAAAGTTGTGTAAATGTATTTTGGCATGCTCCTACCAGAACACCTGATTTAAGTTACAGCTTGTTATAAATTAAGAAATATTTTATGTTGGTGGTAATTGAATTTGCATTGAATACAAGTCTGTGCTATTCTTTGTTCTCTGTGCAGAATTTGGAGGGACTGGTGGCTTCCTGGAATCTGATTAGCAGGTTTAGAAGGGAGGCAYTGGTATTACTCATTCTTGACTTTTTCTTTCCTTTTTTAACCAAAAATCAGTGTGGATAATATTAATATTGCAGTAAAGGCTCAGCATTTCAGCCAAGAAAAAAAAAATYCTGGGTTTCAGTGATGCAATACAACAGCATTTCAGTAAGCCAGAAATGCTACCATCAAACCCTTCCTGCTGGGGCAGCCTTAATTTTTTATAAAATCAGAGTTCTTAGAATGGGAAATATTTTGGCACTGCCTTTCAGTGAAGGGAGAAGTGCTTTTTATTTTAATAGATTGAACTTCAAATGCTGTCTGTCCTTTCAGATATCAAAGTGTGCTGTCTACTTACCTACTTGTTAAAGATGCATAAATTAGGATGAAATCCATGTGAAACTTCACAAATCTGAGGAGATTATGGCAGAGTGTCTCACTGAATTTCTGAAAGCAGTGTTAGGTGATTCTTTGTATGGTGTATCTATATTGCTCAGTCAGAAGTTCATGTTTTATACTTTTAAGACAGCATAGATATATTTTTGTAGCATGTTTCTAGATTATTATTTTGATTATTATATGGGGTACCAGAATGCTTGCAGTAATTGCGCATATAAATTTCCTAAAATATTCTGCATATTTGGATATATTAAGCAGTAAGGAAGGCTGCTGTTGAGTCAGGTTAAGGTGCTAACTTGCTCCTGTATAAACTCATTAATTTTTAAAGCCAGGTTTACCTTCTGTTGACAATATGGAGCAAAACAACAATTTGCAATGCACAGTCAGTGCATGTCTGGGCTGTTATTGATAAGAAGATGAAAAATTGCTGTGTTGTGTTATCATTAATAGGTGCTCTTGCTTTACTATTAATTTTCAGTAAGCTTTTCCAATTGTCACATAATTGCTGAATGCTCTGTTAGTTATCTCTTTGGAAGTAATGGAGTTCTACATGTTGAGAATTAAAGTGTGTGAAGCATTAGGATAATGCAGTTTATAGAATCCCTGCTAGTATTTWGTTAAGTCAGCTTTAAATACCTCCAAGGGTGGGGGGGGATTCCTCTACTTCCCTGCAAATACGAGTTGTTATTTTAAAGAATTCTTGTTGGAACAAAAAAAAGCTGGCACTATCCCTTTGTCTAGGCAAGGTGGAATTTCAGGCACACACACAGTCCCAGGCAGGACCTGTGGTTCTGGGGGTAGCCAGGCACTGTAACTCTTGGTTTATTSTCTCATCTCTGTGGTCTGAAATTGAGAAAGGCTCACAGCAGCATTTTCCAGTGCTTATAGTCAAAGTTGCTTCAGTATTCTATCAATAAACTCTCTTTAACATTAGCATTGGGCAGAGTTGTTACTGCGTTAGAAATCTAGGAATCAATCATTTAACAAACCATTAAAAGCAGCTGATTTTCCCCCCAGCACTGTTTATATTGATGAGAAATAATTAGGAACAAAAAAGACAAAGGTTGTTAATTTAAATTTTTTCTCCACCAAGTTTAGCAGTATAGCATTTTACATGAGTGAAATTCAATGGCACATTGTTTGTCTTGGAATTTCAMAGGCTGAAAATAACTATAACCAAAGCAGGTTTTGACAATGAAACAAAATTTTTACAGAGGTTTTTATTTCCTTTTTTTTTTAARCAGAATTTAAGGTTCTTAGCAACTTGAGCTGAAAGAATATTTACYATAGCACAAGGTACTGCTTCATAAGAAGAAATATATTAAAAGCTGAGCTAAAGCTGCCTTTCCATTTAAAATATGCATATCCTGTGAGGTGTAGAAACACAGAGATCTGTTCCTTCTGGCTACTTTAATTTTGTCTCCATAGCCTTGCAAATGTGGTCCAGGTAGCATGCCCTTGCAGTGAGAATCAGAAATAGGCACCATGCAAGACTCTCAACACCATTTCAGAAAGGTAAATGCTTCCCTCTGGTCATCTGGAAGTGCACAGATGAAATTCCATCCCCCCTTARTTTCAGGGAGAACTTTGTCATAAAATGTATTGGACCCAACCTTTCATTTGGCTTCATTTGGTAATTTTTTTGATGCTGTAGGCTTTATAAGCCTTGTGTAATRAAGTAATGTAGGTAACTCAAGAATTGCAGGTAATTTGGAGCTGGAGACAGATCAACAAACGCTGGTTTCAGCAGATTGAGAATTTATTACCCTGAATAAGGAGTTGTGTCTTAAGGTGCATGGGCCAGGTTTAGTTTGCATAGGAGGTTCACAACTCAACCTGTCCTTACATCACATCTTTTGTCCTAGCTCCATGAAGCTGCTTCCGTGATCCTTTTCAGTTTATTTGCAGGTTGACTGGGGCACAGAAAGATCACAGATCCTGTTTAAAATCTGTACAGCAAGACTTCTTTGGCTGATGTCCAGTAGGCCACAAGATACCCCAGGCTTCCCTAGGCAAAATCCGTGTCTCAAACTTTCCGTCTGTAACACACAAGGAATTTTTCTGCCATTGTAAAGCACTTGGAGGGATGTCAGAGCCGTGCTGTAAGTGTAMCAGACAGGGAAGTGAAATGGAAAGATTGGTGAAGCCCCAGTGCTAAAATAGGATGCCCTCATCACTCCCACCTTTCTGGTTTTCCTCCTGCAAGAAGGGAACTCGGGAATGGGAGYTGAAAGGGAGCAGCAGAAACCACTCGCTGACCTGGACATTGAGAGCATCAGAGAGGTGCAACTCTGCCCTGGGTACACCAAATTCCTCCTATACCATTAAAAATTTTACCTTTAATCAACACTTTATGAACAAAACTGTACAAGGAGAAGCAAGAGCTGCTTGGGAAATTTGCAGTGAGGTGCCAGCAAGTTGCTTGTGGTCTCTGGGTGAGGTGTTGACCTTCATTTGCTCCAGGTGTTGGGTAAGATGTGGTAATTCCGGGGCACTTGTGGTAAAGAGCTGCAGTAAGCAAAGGTCAGTGCTGCTCTGCGCTGAAGGGTTTTAAGAGAAAAGCTGTGATTCCATGGATGGGGATTGCCCCTTGCTCAGAAGTGAGTGAGCTGTTCCYGTGCTCAGGGAAGCCTGTGCCTTTGGATCTTTCACGCCTACTTGTCAATGTGTCAAAACCGGAGACAGCGATGAAAAGGAAGGGTTTTTTCGGGTTTGTGCTACGAAGGACAGTCCATTTGCTCTGCTAATCTGTCTTGGTGTCCTGATTTTTGCCCACTTTARCACTGCTTCACTATACCCATTACAAAACACAAACACCAGTTGTAAAATCTTTGCTAGATCACATCTAGCAGAATTGGAAAACAGGAAGGTGGAAGTTCCCATTCACGTTACAAATTTATCCTGAACCTGACTTCCAAAAACACCCTCTTCTGAGGCAGCTTTGGCCTTTCACTTCGAATCTTAAATATGTTTGTGTTYATTTCCCCAACCCCATCCGTCCTTCCCATCATGTTTTCATTCCTTCAATTTCCCACTGGGTTTGTAGCTGTAGTTTGTGGAGTGTGTTTAGGTGCTTAAAGGATCAATCAGAGTGAAAATGAGGGGTGACCTGCTGGCAGCTTTTGCTTCCAGCAGAGCATCACYACTGTGAAGTAAGTCCGGTCTGCAGGTCAGGACTTGGAAAACATTGCTAATTCCTTTCCTGGGGGGAATCTCCTTGCGGGCTGGTGTTCCGTGTGGCTCTAAGCTCAGTCGCACTTAACAAAGAGATTCGAGGAAGCAAATTAGGAGTGGGGAGGAAATGAAGGGCTGTGAAGTTGGGTCAGCTGTAAAGACTGAGTGGTTTTGTCTTTGCAGCAGGGATTTCAGTGCTGGTGTGATGCTCTGCTCTCCCTGGAATGGCAGTGCTTACTGTAAATATAGAATTGGAACGATTGACTATCATTTAAGGTGCATTTAAAGATCTGTAGTTCTTGAGATAGGTTTTCTCTTTGTTCCAAATGACTGGTAGTAATAGAAGCTATTATTAGCTGGGAAGTGAAAATGAAAGAATAGGGAGAAATAAAAAAATAAAGTGAAGAATCTAATGTCTCTAAAATCAGGCTTTATGTGCATTGGGGCCAATTATGGTTATTGTATCATTACAGTACAGATTTGAGACTACTCCAAAAGCTCTCATTCTGCTTCTCCAGATCCAGCATGTTTGGTTTATGTTTACAATCAGTTGTGAATTTCTTGACATTATAGTACTTGTTTTAGGGGATGACTAGGTATTTCTAATATCATCAATCACCAGTATAAACACTACCTTAATTTCATCTTACTKTACCCATTATCTAGGAAAATAAAACACTGTGCATAGAAGTGCTCCTATATTTGTTCTGCTATTAAGTAGATTTAAGGGGTTTTAATGGAGAAGGAGCTGGCTGTGCTTGAGGCTGACCTGGAGGAAAAAAAAAGCCCTGGGACTTTGCTGAGGGAATAAGAGGTGAATATGAGAGAGAAAAAAAGATGATGGATGTAAAACAGCCCTGTGGGCAGGTGGAATGAGCCTGAGAAGTTAGTGCAGGCAGAGAAGGACAGACAGACTGACAGTAAYGAGGGATATTCCCACAGGAACAGAGTTCTACTTGTGCATCAAACCCAGGTGGGTGAAATATCAGACCTTGAAATTTTTTGTCCTTTAGTGCTGCCTGTCTCTCTTTTCCTTGCAAGCACCTGCTCGTTGGTTCTGTTGCTGCTAACAGGTGTTTGGAAAGTTGGAATTCCTGTTCCTGATGGGAATTTAAGGGTCTCATTGGCAGTGGTTTGGTCTCAATCTTTGAGAACAATCAAAAGGGTTTGTTCTCAATCCTTAGCTGTTACTAGGGAGTGCGTTTCTTCGCCATTGGGAGCCTAAACCCAGGGAAARTGTTCCCAAGTTGAATTTTCTCCTTACTCCAGGCAGTTGGGTGATTGGTGGAAGGAAACTTCTGAAATTGTATGTACATGACAGTAATTTTATAGTGCACTGTAAGTGGAGTTCATAGCACTTCGTAGTCAAGGTGTGTTACATGTGTGTCATTGTTGTTTTGAGAAACTAAAGAAATAAAATGGAGCCTAGAGGCAAATTTCTTATCTTCACCCAATAGACCAGAAGAATATTTTGCATAACTGACTCTGTCCTTCCCTGGCCCMTCTCCATACAAAGGCAAAGAGCTTCTGAATCTGAACTGGCTGATAACAGGGGCATTTTTGGAGTGATGTAATTTGGATCAAGGCAGGAGTGAAGCCCAGTCCTTCAGTTTCTCAAGCAAACAGAGTGCCAGAGAGAGGGCTAAAGCCTGTGTTGTTTTCCACTCATTAAACTAACAAAATGCTAATCAGCTTTGTGGAAAGATTGGCAGTAGATAATGTTGCTGTGGCACCACTGTCTTATCGTGTGTGTTAGCCTGGGCTACTCTAAATGAGGTGATTGAAACACCTCAGTGTTTTTTGAAACCAATTCAATTTTGCCCATTGACTTCTTTCAGTTCTGTCACCATTCGAGGCAAGGARAACACCGATGCTAAATTCCTTGTGGGGCTGGGACAAATCCTGTGCTGCAGCTGCTGTTGTGTGCCAGCCTCTGCCGCTGCCTGCTGCTGAGCTGCTGCGTCGATTTCCAGACATTGAATTAATCTTCCAGTGCTGGAAACATCCATTTTTGAGTTAATTCTGAGTCAAGCTGCACTGTCTTCTATTGCTGAATGACAAATCCATCAGTCTTCCTCGCCTTCCCCTGGCTTGGGTCTGCTCACTGCTGTGARGAAGTTTCTGGCCCTCCAGGGAGCTTTTCTAAGCTGCATTCTGCTGGGAGCTGCCTGTTTGCTCCCTCTGTTTCTGTCTCCCTCTGTGCTCCATCTTCCTGAAGTTTTTTTCCAGAGAGAGGATGCTCAGTTCCTCTGGGAGAACCAGCAGCCTCCTTGCTTTCTTCTTCCTCCTGGAGATGCCCCTCCATCCAAAGTACAGCAGCCCAAGAGCAGGTAGAAAGCCTGACTTCCTTTCTACTACTCAGCTTCAAATATTGTATTTAAATATTTAAAACATATTTTTAGAAACATTTTATTTTATTATTTTTGCAGGAAACAAATTGTTAGAGCTACTTTTCCAGAATCTGTTAATGGTCATCTGTTCACCCCTCACTGATGGCTTCTGTCCAAGCTGTCTGGTAGCAAATCAGTCCAAAGGTTTATCAGCTCTGGGTCCTTCATTGTATAATGTATTTCCAGAGTGTTTCCATTTCAAATTGTCCATTTTTTAACTCATTTGTCATGATTCCAAGTCTGAGTGGATATACACTTTCAAAGCACATGATGAGAGGATTGGTTTTTAAGGAGCAAGTTTTATAGAACTGTAGAATTTGTAGATTCTGCCCTAAAAAGCATCTGTTTCTAAAAAGCATATTTTTCCCCTCTGTGTAGGGAGACCCTCTGCCTGTGAAGGTCTTATTGTGGCAGTGAGCTATGTTGTGTAAAACTTAGATCCAGGCCAAGAGATGCAACAAATTGCATTTCTACCACATTACCATCCTGGGGCACAGAAGGTTTTTASTTTCTCTACTCTTTCTCTCCTTCCCCCAGAACCCATAATCCCAGATTTTTATTTTTTTTTTTACATCAGTTTTGGTGATATCACAGTTAATGCCTTTCCTTAAAGTTCTTAAAGAGTGGGAAGGCCATTCTCATCCATCTCACTCTTAAAGTCTTTTCTCATTTTTCTTCTGACTAGAATTCAGTATCCAGCTGGCACCAAGCTAAGCTAGCTTAAAATAATACCAATGTGTTGAGTGTCTGACAGGGGAATAAATGCATTGTTGAGTTAGGACCTATTTGATTTAAATTAAATAAAATGCCTCTAAAAGTAAGGATGAAGAAACGTGACATACCTCATACTCAGATCCATTTTATGGTGCTCACCCCATAATCCTTTTATTCAGACATGTGTGACCTATGTGTTATCAGCAATGGGCAGCCTAACACTGCAGTAACCAGGGAATTTAAACTCCATATTTTATTCAGCAAAACCTTTTTGTGAGTATTGGATGAGATCTCTTACTCTACTTGCTTAGACTGAGGATTCAGTGTTGCTGTTTTTAATACTTGATGTTGAACAATGGAGGAAAGAATGAATTTAAAATAGCAAAATTTGTATTTATGCTGGCTAAGGACATCATTCTGCAGAAATTTGCCTTCTGGTGAGTTTGCAGTATTCTTTCAATGAACAGCACAGTTGTATTTTTGGTGGAATAATAAGATTAATATGGGGACAAAGATACAATGGCCATTATATTTATATTTCTTGTGTTTTGATGGATTGGATTGTCTTGTCCATCCAAAGTAAGTACTAGATTTATTCTTAATTTTTTTCAATAACACCAGTTAACTGTGAGGGAGATGGAATTTAGTTCTGTTTAGATGTTGAAACTGTAGTCCTGAAAATACAACTCAGTAGTCATTGACTGACTTGTCCTACAGCAGTGAAACCCTTTCATGTTTTCAGGGAGTATTGAGATAAACTCAGTCTGTGATCAGTTATTAATAAAKCCTGCTGAACATGTGCCCTATGTGCCCATTCCTGTCTCATCCACTGCAATTATCTAACAGAAATTTAATTATCCTTGAGATACCAGCTCTGATCCAACTGAAGTACACAGAATGATTGAACAGTTCTTTCAGTGATGGGCAACAGCATCACAGGAAGCTTGGTTTTCTTAGGAAATGGGCTAAAATAGTATTTGAAACAGAAACAAGTTAGAAAACCAAAGCACAYGTGCATGGCAATCAGAAGTACCCCAGGATTTCTTGGGGTAGACACATTTTGGTGTTTTGGACAGACATATGGAGGCTGCAGAAGAGCTTTTAATTTTGCTTTAATGGAAACACGTGCTGTTGGATAATTTGTTTGGTTCTGACTCGTCCTCAAAATGCTCACCTGGAAAAGGACTAGTGATCAGTTTCAGTGGGGCAAGAAGGCCTACATAAATTCAGTTGGTTTGTTTGGGTTATTTTCCTTGTTTCTTCAGTTTGAGAATAACMTCATGACTGCATGTGGTTAGGAGTTTTCTACAAACACTTTTGGAAAATTCAGTCATTGAAAGATAATGCAAAGGTTATCGATATCATGACTTTGAATTAAACACCTGCAGATTGTGTGTGGTACCTGAGAATGAGATTSAGCCAGAAGGAAAGGTCCAGAACAGGGATTGCAGGGATGCCTGCTTCCACTTGCACTAGCAGACTTTTTAAAGGTTGGCTTAAGGTGGAGCAGCTTTTAATGACTGATGAGCAAACAGGTGGCATCTCCATTCTCTCTGTATAAATAAATGAGTGCTTACCCCCTGGTTAGGATGGCAGAAGGGAAAATGAGCTCGGATCTCTCAAGACAGTATCAAACTTAGCAGGGGAGACAGTATTCCATGGCAGGGTGCTCAGTTCCTGCCCTCAGCAAGACAGAAACCTGCTTGGATCTACCTTGAAGAGACACAATAGGTACAAATATGTTCATTTATTTTGGCGGGAGGTGGAATATGTACAAATTCAGTGGGAGCAGGAAAGTGACTTTTCCTGTACTACCTGAGGATGTTCTTACTCCTGCAAAGAGACACTAGAAAATAAAACATGGTAGGTGCATCACTGCAAGCATTTTTTTCMTGTTTTTGCAACCTAAGTCAAAGGTGTGTGAAAACCACATCCTGGATTGGATCCTTCAACAGAAATCAAGGAAGGAATGCCTGGGTTGTATCCTGGGAGAGCCCATCCAGGGATTAGCAGCTTRGGTGCTTGGTGAGGTGTGCTCTTAAACAAACTAAGGGGAATTTGCAGCCTTAAAATGTAAGGACCACTTGGGTCATGTGTCTTACTGTGGGATCTTAGAGATGATAGATTGAGGCACTAGTTATGAAACTGGGGAGGAGCTGCATTTGCTGTCTGTCAAACTCTCCCTGCTTTTGTCATTCTCCTTGTCAGATGGATACCTGGAAAACTACCCAATGCCTTCCTGTAATGTAGGATTGCTGATGTTAAACACTTCCTAGTATTCTTCCTTAGTGTTTTTTTAGAAGGTCCCATGATGATCSCTAGCTGATGGTATCATATTGTTTAGTTTTTCCTAAGACCATGCACAAAGTTTTCTTAATTCCTTCCCTTTATGCTTAGCTATCTTGTTTTCTATCACTCTTGAGACGCTTTGTTCAGACTGCATTATTTRCCTGTTCCTGGGCGCCTTTTCCTCAAAGATCTGCAACATTAGCACTCTGAGTCACAGCAAGTTTTACCTCTTTATTGATCTTCTGATTCTGGGTGTTTGGAATAATTTATTCTTTTTCCTTGCCTCTCTCCTGTTGATTTTCACAGAGCATCTCACTGGAAAGATATGTGCTGACCCAATTTGCTTAGACAGTATCTTCTAACCCTGACACAGAGGAGTCTTGGAGAATATGGCAATTTCTCAGATGTAGAAAATGGGCTAGATTCAGGAGGAGAACATTATATTCTGAATAATTCTTTTGGAATATTTTTGCTACTTCAAATTGTAATGCTTTCACTGCCTTTTTTTTTTTTTTTAATGGGCATTTGATGTAGACAAGTTGGGTTTTGCCTGGCCATCTGCAGCCAGCCCATGAGGATGGGACACTGTGTGTGCTCTGTGGATATTCTGAAGATGTGAACTGCGTGACTGTGTTAGCACCATGCATGAGCTCACAGGCACAGCCACAAAGAGGAGGATGARTACAGCTGGGAGGGTTTGGTCAGCTCAGAGCTCAGGGAGAACATTYTTGTATCTACCAGAAACATTACCTGTCTCTCCAATGAAGTTTTTCCATTGCAAGCTCTTCAGGGGTGTCAGTGCTCTGGGTAAAATTGATAGTGTCTGAAAAGAAAAATACCAGCAGGAAATACAGAKAAACAGATTGTACACCTAAGTGTTTTGCTCAGTCCTTAATTTCCTATTARAGAAATATCCCATGCATTCCCAAGGGACACATTTCTTTGCAAGCAGTGACAACCCTCATAGCTGGCAGTGTGTAAGAAAAGCTTCTGTTGAAAGAGGCTGTTAAAAGATCACATGTTCTGTTGCTATAAACCTGATATTGCTTCAGATTTCCTATTACTGAAAGAAACACATTTAGAGTAGTCTGTAAAATAGTCCTTTTGCCTGGAACCACCACCTTTTCTCATACAAGTCATCATCTTTAATAGATAAGCTTTCCATTAAGAGCTAGAGAAGGTGCTAGTTTTCCTTTCAGCAGTTAGAAATAAGAACAATAAATGTGTGGGGGAAATGCATCAATTTGGTTAGGAACATCAAAGTGTGTTGCTATCTGAAATATAGACAAATCAGTTCAGAGAAGGCTCCAAGTGTAGAATTATTGACCCTGGAAGATAAGATACAGAATAACSTTCCTAAGCTGTACTTTGTCAATTTTAAGTAGTGTTTGCAAGGTGAATAGTTTAACAGTCTCATCCCCCCTCAGSAAAATATTAATAGTAGATTGCATCACAGCTTTTCCTAAAAGTTTTTTGCCCTTTATAAATTACACTGCCGTAAAAGTATATTAATGTTCTATATATCTATTAATCTTCTGTAAGATAAAATGAATAAATCCAAGTGATTGATGTAACTCATAAAAGCCCATAATTGTCTCTTTCTTTCTGCTCTGGTTGCTAATTTCATGATGTGGTCTCAATTCTAGGGCCAAGTGGTTGAGCCCTCTCTGTGGTGTGTCAGAATCCTGAAAGCAGAGGGGTCTGCAGGTGCTACATCCAAGTGAAGGATGAAAGATTAAATCAGGAGATCACAGGGTTAAAATCACTTTTTAAATCTCCTTAAATATAAATACAAACCTCATAAATAAACATTTGAGATTAAATTCTTCTTTCACATGGTGCTAAGTGTATGTCTGCTCTCTGATATTTTGAAACTCACCAGGCAAAACCAAAAATAATCTGTTTTATTCAAAATGCTTTTGAGCATTCAAGAAATGCACTGTCTTCCTGACAGCTCAAATAGGAAACAGTCCTGGATGTATTGCCTAGCAAGGAGGAACAGCTCATCCTGTGACATGCTCTGTATGTATGTGTAAGAACATCCCGGGAAGTTAGCAGGTGAATTCTGTCCTTTAAGTTTTACAACACAAATATTACTTGTTTCAAGGAATGTGTGCATTAGAAACAAATGGAAAAAATGACTGAATTCAACTAAATGTCGGCARTCAAAGCCTGGAACTTATATAATCACCTTTGGTCCAACATCAACAACTGTCAACAGTATATTTTGAAAATAACTTTTTAGTGAAATCTGAAGCAAACAAGATTGTTTAAATCATCTTTGGGAAGATTAGTTTCCAGGGGGAGTTATTCTGTTTTACTGTGATTTCCAGTAACTACGTCAAATCTCTTCAGTAGTGGTAGTGATTATGGACAGAGYGATTCCAAGTCCATCTGTGAATTCAGGCTGCAGTCTTACAGGAGAACAAGAACCCCCTTGCTCCTGCTGTCTGCTCAGAGTGTGCCTCATTAACCACTGCCTTCTGAGCCTCACTCCAGTGCTTTCCGCTGTTGTCCCCTCATCAAGGCAGCAGCATCCCAACTTGGAGGCAGATGTGCTTGGGAGGCTGTGTCAAAAGCCTGGACAAAGTTGGTGACATTCCTCTACTCTCTCCTCATCCACAGATCTTGTTTTTTGATAAATATTTGACAACCAGTTTAGTCRATCATGGTAAATTTAGTAAATCCATGGTAAATCTACTCTGCCTATTCCCAGCCATCATCTTGCCCTTCCTTAGCACGTCAGACTTTGGAAAGGATGTGCTCCATGATTTCTCAGGGGACTGAAGTGAATCTGAGCAGCTGGTCATCTCTCAGACTGTTTTTAGCCTTTTTGAAAACAGTTGCTGTATTTGGGGTCTTTCCTGGTTGTCAGGGCCCTCTCCCAGTCTTCAAAACCTTTCAAATCTGATGGTGAAAAGCCTCACAATAACATCAGCTGGCTCTTTCAGCACACTTGAAGGACACCTATCCTCTGGGCCATGCTTGGGTTCAGATTGCTCAGGGCACCCCAATTCCCTGCTCTCTCTGACTGATGCTAGGGATTGTGTAGGGAATAGACTAAAACTTCAGAGGACTTGAACTAGCTGTGCAAGAGCCAAATGGATTCCTTGGAGTTCAATGTGATATCACTGAGACAGACACCATTGGTTTTGTCTAGTGATGGATACTAAATGATCATCAAGCCAAAATTTAAATAATCATCTGCAAAGGAATAGTTTTCATTCTCAATTTTGTTTTTAATTTGGCTAGAAGGACATGGATGGTTCGCTTCAGGTCTTTTCCRGAGATCTAAGCTTTGCTTAGGGAGAAGGTCCTGAGTTTGGTCTTCCAATATCAACAGAGGATTGCCCCACAGAGGCAGAAAGAAGTGTTCCTTATGGACAAGGATGCCAGGGTGGGGCAGAAATGAGCACCTGCCTGGTGACTGGAGCAGTCCTGTAAGAGCTGCTTCATTCCCCACCTTTCTCTACAGTATTAATTTGGGACACTGTTCTATGTTAGCATTGCATGAAATTCAACAAACATTTGGAGAACAGCATTAGTGGGGGTTAGCCCCATTTTTTTTCTGATTGAAAACTCAAGAATGGTTTTCTTAAAATGCTGATTTTTAAATTCTTTGCTGTGTTACATTTTAGCAATGCCTATGGATACAGAAATAATACATGAAGGAAGATGTGTAATTCCTTGTAACTCTCATCCTTCTGAATTCAGTCAGARTTTTATGGAGAGCAAGCACAGAGGTAAAACTCCAGCCTGGTCTTTGACTCAGACTAASAACTTTTGCTCCTGCAAAAATTATTCACATTTTTAATGTTAGTTTGTGTCCTACACGTTGAGGGCTTGTAGAAAACTAATTTGAGAAATTCTAGATAGGCAAATGAACCTCAAAGCAGTTATAACACCTGAAAAATTTATCAAATGTAGGGGCATTTTTCAGCTATGGAAAGAAATTATCATTAACCACAGYTGAGCACTTGCAGTTTTCTGCCATACAGGAACTTCATTCTCCCCTCAGTCYGTGAGCTGATGTAGTGACAAGCTGCAGAGAGATGACAGATTTCGCTAAGGATTTGGAGTCTGAACACCTGTGCAGTGTCATGCATTTAAAAATAGAATGTGACAGCAAAACACATCAACCTTCTAATGTCCAAATGGAAACCACGGGGTTTTTTTCTTCAGCTTTTATCCAGAGAAATCACTTTCAATCATCACCGGCCAAGTGAAAATACAAAGCAAGGCTGTTTTGTTGTGGTCCAAAATAAACAGGAACAAGTCAGAATGCTAAGCACAGGTGCACAGAAAATATTCAGTGATGCCCATTTCTTTCTCCTCAGTGCTGTTGTGCATCTCTGAGGGTGCAGGTTATTAATGGTCCAGAGTGATTTCTYCAGGAAACCCTGGGAGATGGGTTGGGAGAGGGCTGCCAACCAAAGCTGCTCTGCGCACCTTGGCTTCTGCGAGAGTCACTCAACCCTCCAATGAATGCATCAGAAAAAACAACCAACACACRTTTTTTGTTTCCTATAATCTTCTCTCTGGGAGAAAAAGAAGCATTAACCAAGGGCAAAAAGATAAAGAGAGACTTGCCTGATTGCAGGGTTAGATGTGTGCATTCTGCTCTGCTCTGGAGGAGCCTGCGTCACTGGCAGTGTTGGAAGGGAACATCTCTGCTGCCCATCTCCCTTAATAGTATCCTTGAAACGTTAATCAAATCRAAAGCACATAATCTTTTCTCTTTTTTTTACAGAGGGAACGAGGCTTCCCARTCTGCCAGAGCCTCTGAGCCCTCTGCCAGGCTGCTTTGCTCTGCTCTAAGGTTGAACGTAATTACTGGGCAGCACCATGGGCTGCCCAGGAACCCAGTCCATCCCATTTTTCCCATTACGTGATGCTAACCTTTCAGCAAGTGCTCTTTCTTCAGCAAAACCTTTGTTTTCAGAGATCAGATGTTTTTTCTTCATATTGAGTACAATAATTTTGACAAGTGGTTTTGGCCTCTTTTCTATTGCAATCCTATTAGCTGTGTTTAGAAGGACATTTATTCAGTGTTTTGGGACAAGATTTTTGTGTGATTGTGTGACGGGGAATTAAAGAGGGTCCAGATTTAGCTCTTCTGTGCTCTCATTTATGGATGAGAAAGACAGAAACCTACTTTAAACTCAGACAAGAATTAGCATTTTGGATGACAAAAGCTATCACACATGAATGGGTTGCTTCTTAAAATCAACAAAATAAATTAGACTCCCTGTTTAGGAGCATCTGGCACCCTTAGAACCTAGTTCATATAATGATGTCTCTGTTTGTTAAAAAGAATTATGTAACAATGTGGTTGATTTATTTCAAGATGATTGGCTTAGCAACTTAATTGGACTATGCAGTATACCAGAGCACACACACAAAAATAATTTAATTAGCTCATTTGTTTGTGGATGACTGCAAGCRCTGTGTATCAGGCTCAGCTCCTTTAGAGGTGAGCAGCCGTTTGATCCTGTGAGGAGCCAACCCTTGTCAGCTTCCACAGAAACCATGCTCAGAGCCAGGGAACAGCAGCACCACACTGGTGTGCAGGGGTTGTGAAAACCCACAGAAACCTTCCTTGGAACCCAAGGAGAGCTCCGTGACTCCTGGCAGGCTCAGGAACCTTCCTGGGAAAACCGCAAGGCAAAAATGTGCCTTGAAGACTAAAACTCATTTTCTCCCTCTGTGGCCTCTCTTTTCTCTTGAGCTGATATTCCACCTTCCAGCTCCCAAATATTATTAACATCCCAGAAAATTAGCATGCTGGATCCAGTTTTTAGATTCATCCTGGTGCAAAGTTTTATGTCCTCTGTTTCCAGGATGGCTACTCATACATGAAAAACAGGCATTTGCAACTCCGTTGGACTCCTTCATGAGGTCACCACCTCCTACCTGAGACAGAAAAGTACTATTATTATTATTATTATTATCATCATTATCATCGTGGTTATTTTTGTTATAAGAATAAAAATAAACCTCCTAGTAACATAAGAGTAACATTTATTGTAATGTGTTCAAATTACTTAATATCCAAGTAGTATTTTCAGAATAGCACTTGACAGTGGTTCAAATAACTTTCAAGATCTCTCCATTTTATTTCAGTTCCAGAGGCARCCAAGAGATTGCTGACTTGTGGGAAAATTTCACTTAAATGTTTATTAAGTTGCTTCTATACTCTAATTTTGCACCAATTTAAATAAAATTAGAGGTGTGAATGTTGATTTCTCTTGTGTTGTTACGTTAAAACACTCTGTGTCCCATGTGATTTCCTTTTTCCATTGCTATAATTGAACAGCAAACTCCCCCCTTCTCTCCCACCCCACAAAGCACACACAAAAAAAAAGAAAAAACCTAAATTAAAATCAGAATAAGTATTTTACTTAAAACATAAAAGAAGAAATAGGGCTGAAATTCCTTACTTATTGCACCCTGTAGTTCCTAGATACAGCTGCACATCTGGTGTGCGAGATAATGCGCTGTTTAGAGACCATGGTAGAACACAGAAAATTGGAAATGAGTTTCAAGTCTTAACACTACATTTCTTCACTGCTGGGAGCAAGTAAGGCCCTGCTTTTCACTCTTTTTGTAGGTTGTGTGATTTGATTCCCTCTGGTTTTTTGCTCTGTAAATAATATATGCATGAAGGAAATCAGAAAAAGAGTCATTCTGTAAGAAGTATTTTGTGCAGAACAGCTGAGAAGATTTTTTTATCAATATTCAGACTATATACCAAAGTTTAGTTGTGATATTAGCCACAGGATAAAAAAAAAGAAGAAATGCTTAATTGAGAACATRGGTGGAGCAATAAAAACAGGACGTGTATCTTGTTCATTCACTCACCACATAATGTAAATCATTAAAGCCAAAGGCRAAGGGGGTTTGCCATTCTCTGCGGCAGGGGATATTCTCTCAGGACTGGCTGGTGCTACAATTCACTTTTGCCACAATCACACCTCTCAGTTATTTGCATGTTCCTAGCCTGTAGCTACCAGACAGRAGTTAAACCTGCAGCCAGCATGCTTCCTTGTTAACTCCTGCTGAAACTTGTGGCTGTCTGCACAGGTCTGACTTCTGGTAAGGGATATTTTCCTTGTACAGTCATGCAAAATGCAAGACCATTTTACACAAATATGACCCAGGTGCAGTGCATTAACTTTGGATTACTGTACAGGAAATCGAGTGTGTCTCTAAATGTAGAACATCAGACCTGATCTGACCTTTCAGTACCTCCACMCACTGGTGGGAGCATCACAGCCTGGCTGTGAGGCAGGGAAGCAGCATCCCAAACCAGAGAGAGGAGCAAACTGGGAGCATTGGGACCCTTCCTCTCCCTCCAGCCTGTTTATCCCATGTAGTGACCAYGGAGATGGAGAAAAGCAGCCAAGTGAAGCATGTTGTTTGCACTCCAGAGAAGACATCTCCTCCCAAGTATTGAGCAGCAATGAACATCAGAAGTTTTTGGACWTATTGATCCGTATTCAGCTGTCAGGACTTTTGCAGAATTTTGAGCAAAGTTGAACCAGGGCTTATCTTATAAGATACAAAACTAATCTGCACTAATGAGGTGCTGCACTTTGCTGGCTGGATAGAGATCTGCTAAGATCCTTCTTTTCTGGAGCATGCTATGGAAATAATCAAGCTCCTTGTTCCCTGAAGGTGGGTGATAGCAATCCTTGTTCCTCACTRAGTGCAGCCATCCTTCTCTCCTCCATGCATGGCTTGTGGACAGGAGAAGCTTCTGTGCCTCAAACAGGAGCTGGAACGTTCCCAGCCTCAAACCCAGCTAAGAAGAACAGGGAAACCAGATTTATTTACCAATTTCRGAGCCAAAGTCTGTAGCAGACTGCCTTGCATACGCTCTGGTGAATTTGATGGTGGTGACTGGTCTGGATTAGGTTTGTACCRGTGGGTGATCCAGGCACACGGGGAAGTGGCACAGGGCTGTGCTCCATTTATCCTTATCCCTGCAGCATCACAGGCAGGTAGGACAGGCAGACAAGCCCTTCCTGAAATGGTTCATCACAAGAACTGGCGCTCCTGTAGGTACCAGAAGCTGCAATGTAATTTGATGTAACAAGTTTATTGGCCTGATCATGGAGACTCAGAGACTTATAAAATCACATTTTTATTACAGATTCAGTCACGCACATACATATTTATAGCTTTGTAATTGATCACATAGGGCAACACATTAAATTTTAATACAGGGAATTACTTCCTGTCCCTGTAGAACCACCTTTTGTATCCACAGGAGACAGTTTAAAACATTTACAGCGGAGTTGCTTTTATGTCTGTCATACACTTATTACCAGCTTTGGTCTAGGCAGTTACATTTAGATTTGTTTCCTTCTTTGATCTCCACAATCTGTGGGAAAACATGCATTAGGAACAAGAAGGACTGCGTGACTTTTGAAGCCTGGCATCACTTACACATCACCAGTTCTTGTAGCTTCTCTTTATGAGCTCCCATCTCACATCTCTTGTTCTAAAAACCTGCTCTTCCTAACCCCTGAATGTTTGGGGTTTGAAATTACTCAGGGCACTTGTTAACACTCATCCCCAAACCTACTCATGACCTGGGCTTGGATTTCTTATAGAAACTCAGAATTTAATGAAAAACACSTCACTTTGTCCTGTTTATCAGTGTGTGAATTAAGCAGTGACTATAAGTCTTATTAGCAATTTTGGGTCTTTATGAACTGGTTTATTCAACTTCTTAAATAGTAGTGAGAACTGGCTACTGCAGATTGGTAATTTTCAAGGTCTTAAATTAGCAAAGTCTATTTTGGAAGCAGATTAATTATTTGCCAGGGAGCTCAAGACTGTGGTCAGCTGAAAAAAAGAAATAACCCCCAAAGAAATATGAAAACTGAGGTGTTTAAGGAACACTTTGGTTTTGTCACCCTACATGGTCTAATTCTGGAGCAGGGGAAAGTCAAAGGGGTTGTTAGGGGAGTGGGGATAGGAGTATCCATGGGACCTTCCTGGCTGAAGGTGTCCCTGCCCGTGGCTGTGGGTTGGAACAAGATGATCTTCAAGATCCCTTCCAATCCAAGTCGTTCTGTGATTCTATGATTAYCTGAACTTTGAGGAGAGGAAAAAAAGCCTGCTGTAAGTGAAGACAGACAAGCCAACAGAGCTGAGATTTCTCACTGAGGGCTTATCTAAACTGACCTCAGGTTCAGGCYTTTGGGGGCTTTGCAGGTTTGGGATCCACTAATCCACTGATATTTGCATTATTTGTGCTAACACAGGAAATATTTTTTTCAGGTTATGCTTTTATACAGCCTTTCCTGTAAAACACCACTAGTGAGCCTCTGAAGAGACACTTCCCCYTGCCCTGTTGCTAGGATTGTACATTTTCTGGGGTATATGTTTCAGACATGTGTGCCTTAAAAGCCACATGCTGGAGCACCATTCASCTCACCCCCAGCTCCCCTGGATGATTTATCTGCTGTCAGGGCTTGTTTCACCAACTGCAAGCACCCTGCTACTACAGTTCTTTTGCACAACCTGGAAATGTTATTCTTTATATGCCAATTGGAATACATCAAATGCATAGTGAAATGAGACCAAATTAACACTTGGGGTTATGTGCACTGTAATTCACAGTAAAAGAAAGACTGGAAAATGTAAAGATGTGTTGAATGTGCTCCCTTCTTTTTTGATACAGATGTGGAGCAAATAGGTTTGAAATTATATTTTTGCATGCAAATGATAGCAATTTGTATTAACTCCTATTGTGCTAGAATGTAACATTTTCATCTGATCTGAGCCTTTCTGTCTTCAGATCCTCTTTCCTCTTTCTGTTCTTACAGTGCATTTACAATGATCTTTGATATTAATTATCTTGGTAAATTCCTGCAAGGGAACAAACCAGGCACATGTTGTGACATTCTTGCAGGCAATCTAGGTGTCAAACTCATCTCCCTTTGTTAAACACAGGTCATGGATTTATTATATCAGGGCAGATGACTGACCAACTTCTAATTAAGCCCTGTTAAAACTTACATGGTGAGACTGGATTTCAAATTTGAACCTTGTCATTTTCAAAGCATCTTAAACCTGTCATTTTGTTTTTTCCAAAAAGGGATTCTGATTTTCCTATTCTTGGGGACATAAAAAAATGCCTGAATAAATTAAAAGAGATTAAAATTGGCTTTCAATAGGACCTCACAGTATGAAGTCACTGTTAGTACACCATTATGAAGAACACAATGACTGCAGGCGTGGCTGGCTCATGCCAGGCAAAAGCTAATATTGTTTCACCTTAAAACTTAATAATCAGGCAGCCTCAGTCAATGATTTTCTCTTCTTTAAGAGAGTAATTCATTTAGGAAAGCAGCATGCATGCATGTGTGTAGGCAGCAATGAAATACCTCCAARTGCCCCAGTGTGCTATCTCAAGCTAAGTGCTTTGAAAAGGGAAAAGAATTTTAATTTAATTTAGAAAACTTCTGTGGCCTTCCACACATTGAGCAGGGAGGGCACAAGCTGTGAGCAGGCATGGGGACAGGCAGCTCCAGCACAGCCCCAGCTTCCACTCTGGCTGCATGGTGGGGAGGAGGACAACCCTCAGCCCGGCCTTCAYCCCAAACCCGTGCTGTCATCTGGAGCACGTGGGGAAAGGCAGTGACAAAGGGCTTGCCCAGCCAGGGACAGGTTTTGGTGCAGTCCTGGGGTGGTGCAGGATTACTTACTGAAAGSATGTCAGTGAGGAGCTTCTCCCCTGTGTGTGACCCTGACATCCCAAAGCAGCCTGTGCCCGTGGTTTGCCCTGGTGCATTCCCTGATCTCACTGCTTGAGCAGCTGGGGCAAGGTCCAGAAACTTGGGATTTGGGTGCCCTGTGCCTCTGTGCCAGTACCAATCCAGCTGCTCCTGCACTTCCCACGTGCTTCTGCCACAAAGCTTTGAAGCAGAAATATTTTTCWTAGGGAGATGCCATGAATGCAGAGAGCAGTTCCCAGAGCTTGGTCTGACTGTGCTGCTCAGGGTGCATTAATGGCAGTGCTCATGGGCAGCAGGGTTTCCAGGAGGAAACATCATCCCTGAAGAAAACAACAAAAATGTTTATGGAAGAGAGCTTTTAACCTGACAGTATTATTAGTCAAAGCCAATCTCCCCTGCCCAGCTGATGGGCTCTTGGATACATCCACACACTTCTTCAAACAGCAGGAGGATTCAGGAGGAATTCAAGAGTCGCTGGATAACCTGAGTTAACTGGTTCTGTAGCAGGAGCCTGCCAGGAACTTGGGGTGACCATGGCTTTCCTGAGATGTCAGTGCCAAAAGCACTTAGGGCAGCTCTTTTCCACTGGGAGCTTTCCACGCTGAGCTCTGTGGTGACCYTGCCTGAGCCAAGAGTGGTGCCAGAAAAGCACCTTGTAATGCTTTAAACAGAGCATTTCCTTCCCAACCCAGCTGAGAGTTAGCAAGGAAGTGCACGCTCTGACAAGATGCACTAAATTGTTAAAGCTGGGGCAAGGTCCAGAAACTTGGGATTTGTTTCTGCTCACTCTCCCCTGCTACAGTCGTCTCTCATTAAAGGCAGTGGAGTTTGGAAGCACACAGGCTGTTCTCCAGGAATGGGACCTTTATCTCCATCACGTCACCAGCAGGTTGTTAGRAAATGCAGCCTGCAGTGAAGGAACACAAAAATCTTATGCTTGATTTAAATAAYGGTGTTCATTGCCTATTAAAATGTAACTTCTTGCTTTAGAAAAAAGATTAATTAAAATGTACGAGAATGCAATTCAGTTACATTTAATGCTTCAGCCCAGYGCTCACTTTTCATCACTCATTCCCAGAAGTAGCATTCAGGGAAGCAAGGCATTCTCAGTTCTGCCATTAAAAGCACAAATGACTATCAAACCTGTTCTTTTCAAAAGCCTGGCTCGAGTACCACCATTGTTAGATTTTTCATAACATATTACTTTGGTCATTACTGTTTTGCAAGATAATTGTATCAGTGATCTAACTTTTGACAGGATCCAAAGTGGCTGAAAATAGTTCACTGCAGCACCTTTGTCTTTTAAAGGCCATTTGGGGCTTGTTATTTTAATCCTTGTGCAGCCTGATTTATCACTTCAAACATCTGTCAGCTGTGCTTTGTCTTGAAATTGATAGTGATAGTGTTACTGATTTTTCAAGAGCAGCTGGTAGAGGTTCATTAGTTAAGCTCTCAAAGGGAGTAGATAACTGTAATATTTTTCTTTGTTAATCATCTCTTACGCCTTGTAATAATACAGAGCTTGAAATTTGCTAGAAATGCACAGCTTCTCTTTGTTTCTAACTCGTCAGAAGCATCYTTTCATTCTTTTAATCTGGTTCGATTATTAAAACTCTCCTCTGCATAATGCAGTAAAAAATTGAATAATTGCGCATGAGTGCGAAGAGAGGAAAATCAGCCTTTGCTGTGTCGCATTTCACACTGAGAGAGGTCATCGGGGTCTCAGAGTTAACATCCAAACACAAAACAACTCCRGAGAGGAGATTAAGGGCTCTTCCATAATTGATTTTTAATTTAAACTTTACAAGGCATAAAAAACCCCTSATGACAACTTCAGTAAAGTCAGGTTCATTTCTAACAGATACAGCAGTTTCCCATKCGCGCGCTTTCCCTGCCGCACAAAACAGCCTTCATTTCATGGTGAACTGTGATTCTGAAAACATTTCCCTCCCTGAGATCCTGGCCAGCCGGGCTCCAGCTGAGCACCAGGGTGGCTCCTGCCCAGAGCTTCCAGGACTGGAGCATCCGGGAGGAATCCTGCCCAGAGCTTCCAGGACTGGAGCATCCGGGAGGAATCCTGCCCAGAGCTTCCAGGACTGGAGCATCCGGGAGGAATCCTGTCCAGAGCTTCCAGGACTGCAGCATCCGGGAGGAATCCTGTCCAGAGCTTCCAGGACTGGAGCATCCGGGAGGAATCCTGCCCAGAGCTTCCAGGACTGGAGCATCTGGAAGTCTCCTGCAGCTGAGAGCGTGTCAGCGCTAGCGCCGCTTCCACGAGCAGCAGCGCTCACACACAGATAATTACTSCTTGAAATTAGGATTTTAATGAACTGCAAACGTGGAGTGAAATCTCCCAGGCATTAAGGAAATAAGCAGGAGGGGAAATGATTAACTGTGAAGTTCAGCAGAGGGCTGGTGGGCAGGTGCTGGCTTGGCAGAGGGGCTGAGTGTCCCTGCTTCCCTTTGCTGGGATGGGCTTTGGTCCTGCAAGCYGCCGTGGGTTTTAGGGACAGGGTTCAGTGGGACTTGGCAGTGCCGGATCAATGCTTGGACTCGATGTTTTTTACAGTCCTTTCCAACCTAAATGACTCCATGAGCTGCACCTGCAAGCAGCACAACTTCAGTGTAGATTGAAAACACCTGGCATGTCTCTCAGGATTTCCAGGTGGGTAGGATTGTCTTCTAAATGGCCCTAAAAATTACTTAATGCCAGATCTCCACCYTAAAACCACATCTCAGTCTCATAAGACAGTACATGTGTCCATAGTAGCAGTGAAGCTCAGTGCAAAATAGATTGTGAGAATTCAGCCTGAATATCAAGAAAGTGCACAGAGTGACTGAAAAAGCCACTCAAGAATCAGTGTGGGTTATTTGATGCTAATATAATAATAATCTAAGTTTTCTGTACCTACTGTATCTCAATTTGATATTTTTATACAAGACTTTTTCAGACCCTTCATAGAAAAGTTTACATTTCTGTTACTTCCCCACCCTTCCAGAATGCCTCATACATAGTGAAGAAATAAAACTACTTAGTGATATCTGAGAAAAAATTTTAAAAGTTTTTCCCTAACACGCATATAAATAAGAGACCTAATTTTTATCTCAGAGATCTCTAATTTAGATTTAAGGCAAGGGAAGGGGAACCCAAAGAGTCAAAATCTTCAAGAAGAGAATTGGTGCACATTTTTTGGCAAGAAACATTTCTCAGAACAAATTTTCTGTTCTCTCAGCAAAAAGGTAGATCAATTCAAAGCATGGATATAATTTAAAAGCAATCTATGCTCTAAGCAATTTATCCGATTGCGGCTGGAGGGAACAGTTCAGATAACTAAAACTACTTGTCAGGGTTGTGGAAAAGGCACATTTTTGAAATAGGAAATCTTTGCAGGCTTTATTTTTAATTTTCACTCTTTTCTTCTGCTGCTTGTTCCTCCCAGTTTTGTTTCTTTACTGAAATGCTGTTTTAGTAAAATAGTATTTTGCTYGCTTGCACAAATTGGAGAATTTTAAAGTGTTTTTTTTCCCCTGTAAAATATGATACTGAGTTCAAAGTGTCAATTTTGTTTTAAAAATATGTAATGAAATTGTGTCAGGAATGGCGTGGCCAGCAGGACTCTGGACTGGGCACTGGTGAGGCCACACCTCGAGTGCTGTGTCCACTTCTGGCCCCTCGATTCAGGAAGGAAAGTGAGGGGCTGAAGCATGTCCAGAGAAAGATCTGGAGCACCAGGAGTGGCTGAGGGAGCTCAGGGGGCTCAGCCTGGAGAAAAGGAGGCTCTGGAGTCAGGCTCTGCTCCCAGGGARCCAGCAACAGGACGAGAGGTCGTGGTCTGAGCTGTGCTGGGGGGGGTTAGGTTGGACATTAGGAGGAATTTCCTCACAGGAATGGTGATTAGACACTGGAGTGGGCTGCCCAGGGAGGTGGTGGAGTTACCATCCTTGGAAATGTTTGAGGACATCTGGATGTGGCACTCAGTGCCACGGTCYGATTGAAATGGTGCTCGCTCACTGGTTGTACTCTGTGGTCTCACAGGGCTCTTCCAGCCTCAATGATTCAATGATTCTGTTTACAAGCAGAACAGCCTAATGGGCTGCAAAGTTCAATCATGAAGGCTTTCTTTTCTGCTGAGGTATCTTCTCATTGTATTTTTAACTACACAAAGCCGGGTAAAATTGCTAAAATAATCCAATYCTATTGAACAGGGGATTTCTGGCTACCTTCCCTGAGTGAAAGAAGRTTGCAATAGCATTTAGAGATTTCTAAATTGTAACCTCCCTGACTTGTCTGGGGGATTTTGAGAAGTCTGAGTACTCTGCCACTGTYCAGCTGGGAATCAGCTCCCCTGATTCCCAGCTCTGTAGTTTCCCCCATGATGGATATCATTGCTGGATTTGGCACACTGAACCCCACAGTCCCTCTGTGTCATCCAGTTCAAAATGAAACAGAAATCAAGCAAACAAACTCTGAATTTGTGACTTAATTTCATCTTTGCACCAGAGTCTTTTGAAGAGCCAACCATTGCCCCAGAAGAGAGAAAACCAGGCACAAAAACCTGCTAGTGTTTATTTACTTACAGTTTAGCAAGGACAAGGCTGTAGAACCTGGAAAGGCATTTTGGGTGCCTGAGGAGTGAGGGCACCCTCAGATATGAGGTCCAGCCTCTCTTCTGGATATTCACATCCCACCACCCCACCACCAGCTCAGTGCTTGGTGGATTAGAGAACCACARAAGGATTTGGGCTGGAAGGGATCTTAAAGCTCATCTCATTCCAACTCATGCCATGGTGGGCAGGGACACCTTCTGCCAGACCAGATTGCTCCAAGCCACATCCAACTCTGCCTTTTTGCTTCATTGCAGAGCAGCTCCCCTGCATCCTGAAAAATGAGGCTGTGTCTGGATGCAACAAGCATGGCACTCTTACACAGTCCTGCTGAAAGATGTTGCTTGCTCCCAAATTCCTCACAGCATTCCTGACAGCAATCACATCTGCAGCCATAAAACCCTCCACAGCCTCTGTCTTTGAAAAAAAATTTAATAATCAGTAAAGTTCAAGCTCAGCTTGTTGTGATGAATTATTGGAGCCCGTCATCATTTTCTTGGGGGGAGAAAAAGACTAAAAGACTATAATGGAACACAATTTTATGGTTTTTTCCATTTAATTGATGATGGGCTGAGTTTTTATTAATATTTCTGGGCTCCAGTGTAAGATGCTGAAAAAGCTAATATGAGATCATTGTATCTGGTTAATGTGTGTGCTTTGCAAAATTGATAAGCCCTGTCAAGACATAAATTATTTAAAATTTGATAAATGTGTTGAAATCACTGAATTTTCAAACCGATAAAGCAGAGTTATTTCTCTTCCCTGCCACACACCCCCCTTCAAACTGGGGCTTTTGTGCAGCCACTCGATGGGGCCACGATATCTCATGGTCTGTGAGGATCCAAAATCAGCAGATGGAACATGCAAACCCATGGGACACTTGGGCATGGAAGCAGCAGAGAGWGAGGAGACGCTGGAATCCTCCCCCAGGATGAGTTTTTCACTGGTGAAACTGGGGGCTAGAGCAGTGGTGGTACCCCTGCTCTCCAGCAGTGGGATTAAAAGCTCCCTGCGAGCAGCAGAATGGTGCTTCAGAGCTGTTTATTCCAACAGACCAATTCATTCCAGCTAATTGCTGAGAGTTTTTAAATGATTCCTGGCAGGGGTGAAGCTAAAGGAATGATTGCTGGTGATTGATGAATAACCTGGATAAAATTCCCAAAGCACCAGAACTATTAACTCTTGCATGGGGACACCTGCTTTTATTTAGTGCCTTGCCCACAGAGAAAGGCACTGGAGTGAGTWCCAAATGAACCCAAATTTGGGCAAATGGAGAAAACAGAGCATTTACTGATACCAGTGTTTCATCAGTGTCAGCTCATTTCTCAAAAATAGCTCGCAGGGAATGTTATTTAACTGTGCTGTTCTGCCATCATCAGGATCGTGCATGGAAGGGAGAGAGTGTGAAGAGCAGTCATCATCTTTTAGAGGAGGGCAGAGGAAGAACCAAAGGTTTGAARTTCAAAACTCCATAAATATAAACCACGCTGCACTGATTCGAGCGTTCTCCTCGTTTACGCAGTGAAAGAAAACAGCGAGACGCGCTGTGGATGGGGCCAAGGTTGTTTTTCTTACTGGAAAATATCTACAGGCAAATGGGAATTTTAGGGTAACTTGGTGCCATTTTACAGCCTCTGGAATTGGGAAAAAGATTAGGTGATTTCTGTGTGGAAATTGATGGTTTGGAGGGAATGGGAAAACACTGGTGCGGCAGAGGAGAACTCCAGCAATAGCCATCTGTTTAAATGGATACACTAACTTCCTTAAGCTGGTATTTTTCAAATACCCTACCAGCAATATTTTTCACTATAGTGATGCATTATAGTGAAATGGAAAGATGCTGAGGAAGTMGTTTTTTCCAGCATGTGCTGCATTCTTTTAATACAGATTTTTTTATTGCCCGGAAATTGCTAACCAATGTGAATAAACAGCTGAACAAAGCCATCGGCCCTTCCTCACTAACAGCAAAATGCAGCCAGTGAGGGAAAGGCCTTGGGAAAAAACAAGTGTTAGAGTTGGGTTCTCTTATACTGCAGAAAGCTTTATTTAAAACAGGAAAAAAAATGTGCACGACACAAAGGTTTTACATTACAAAAGCACAAACACCATTCACATCTCTGAGCAGTGTCCCCTTGTTCCTGCTGCTGAGGCAGGCAATGAGCAGAACCAGGCAGTTCTTTGTTAAGCTCCTTTTTTTTACTGAATATTTGCAAAACACAACAATTTACCACCCGGAGCCATGAGAGCTTCCCTGCAGCCCTCTGAGCTGACAGAAATTCTGTCAGCTTCTGAATCTCTCACCCCTGYAATGAAATTAGTGGAACAAGACAGCACTAGGATGGAGTGGAGTCAAGAATTAAGGCTGTGCAAGACTGGAGAATCCCACAGCCTTGCAAAATACTTCAAAAATGAGGAGGAAAAAATACTCAAGCAAAGTAAGCTTGAGTAAGCTCAAGCTGTAAGGTACAGCTTTCTGCAGAGCCTAGGGATTGCTGTCTGGGCCTTAAACAGGAGTATTACATCCTCATAATTCAATTTATCACTGATTTCACATTCCTGTGTTATGAAAGCTGTTCTGTTAACACATGAAATAGCCCAGGTCACTGTAGCTTCAGGGGTGTGCTTTGTTACCCCATGAGTAAACCTCATTTGGTGTAACAATTACATAAATCAAAGTAGCAGTAGTCTAGCAAGGTGCAATTCTATGATTTCACCATCATGGCCTTGAAATACTTGTGTCCAGATCCGTTATTGATGTGGCAAACCTGCCTGGCTTTAGCATGTGTTAATGTTTCCCACCCTTCAGCCATCCCCAGCCCTAYACCCACATATTTCTTCTTTTCCTGTCAGAGCCTTCAGCAAGGCACCCCTGGGAAAGCAGCGCTCTGCCATCTCATCTGGTGTGAGAGCCCCCAGAAGAGACATACACTGAGCTCATGGCTCAATGTCCTCTGCATCTCCTCATAAAAGGCCAGGGGAGAAAAGCCAAAGAGCCCTTGCAGGATTTCAATAAGCACTGCAGAAGACAAGCAGCCCAGAAGGGTGTTTGAGGGTGTTCCTGTGCCCTTGCCAGAGGACACTCAGAGCTGGGTGCAGACACCAGCAAAGCCAGATTCCCCTGTAAACTAAACAGCTTCCTTTCCATAAATTTCACCTTAAAATAACCAACCACTTTTCCCTCTGACTCAGTTGCTAACAGCAATATCAGCTGTAAGGTGCCCATGGTTTGAGTGGTCTTCAACATTTTAAATAGCATTTCATTCAGCTGTGCAAATAAGGAAAGTTTCTGGTATTCCAGCACTGCCAGGCCCCTGGGCCCAGCTGTAATCTAGAAATGCAGCAGAAAAGTCTCTTTTTTGTGCTCCTCAAGGCCCCAGGTCAGCTTGGGGATGGGTGAATGTGTGCAGCACTTCTTGCTTCATGTGAGCAGAGTCACTTCTCCGCAGCCAGGGAGTGATTTCCCTGCCAGTGGGGATGGCCAGCGTTCTCAGCATCACACAGCTGATCCTGGGCTGGTGACAGGCTTAGGAGAGGCTGAAGAGCCACACATAAACATGACAGAGCTTCACCAGGAACTCTCCATCACAGCAGAAGTGATGTTTCCCCCAGCATCGTTATGACAGTGCTATTTGGGCTGGTGCAGATCAGCATCTGTCACTGTTTCCATTAGAATCTCYTATTTCCTCGGGTTCCTAGCTCAGCCATAAAAAAAAATATAAGATAGAGGCAGAAAGYTGACATACAAGGTCTGGGGCTGAGAGTGATCGCTGTTGTCTTTTCTTCCCCCACTTTTAATCTGAAGAAGGAAATAAGGTATTTTTGCAGAGACACACCTGGCCCACTGCATTTCCATCCAGCCGTGGATTTATTTCTAGTGAAAAATAAGTGATAGGACAAGTGGAATGGCCTTAAGCTGGAGGAGGTTTAGATTAGTTATTAGGAAGAAATTCTTTACTGTGAAGGCGATGAGGCACTGGAACAGSTTCCTGAAATTTTTCAAGGCCAGGCTGGAAGGTGTCTCTGCCCATGGCAGGGGGTTTGGAAATGAATGATCTTTAAGATCCCTTCCAGCCCAGACCATTCTGTGATTTTATGATTTAGCAATAATGATGGTCACCTTTCAACATTCAAGCTGTGAATGTTGCTGCTGTTCCACATTTCATCATAATCACTGCATTAGGGGTGATCAGGAGGGACACGTGGTAGTGGGTTCGGGCTCTGGTTTGGAGYCTATTGCTGCAGAACAGGCCCCAGTGAAGATTAAGGGCTTTGGAGTTTCTAATCTTTGCCAGATGATGAAATGAAAAGTTGCAATTTATAGAAATAACAGCTGGGTATTGTAAAAACAGAGCCCTGTGAGGAACCAGAGGTGTAGGAGACCCTTTGGGATCAGGAGCAGAGGGAAAAGCAAGCCCAACATTGAGGTTTTCCTCATGAGACACGAAGCACAAAATTCCATCGCACACATTCCAYGTCTGCACTCCATATTTTGGCTGCTTTAGGAATACTTCCAGCCTGTAATGTTGCTGCTGGAGAGTGAAAACCCCATCCCTGCATTAGTTATACTGGGATCCACTGTGGGATCAGTGATGAAACAAGAGCAGCATATGGCCAGCAGTAGTTTGTCACTGGGGACACAGGCAGGACAACAGTGTCCTCTCTTCTTCCCATTTTAAGCATCTCTTTGTTCTGTTCACACATTTTATAGAAATAGGTGCAGCTGAAAACGTTTTTCTTTTGTACCTTAGGTCAGCTGTCTAAGGCAGTTCTAAACAGAACAGACCCTAAAAACGCCTTCTCCAAAGCTTCTACTCAAGATCTAAAGGACCTAAAAAGTCAGATGATCATTTCTATCCTGTTTAAACACAGATCTTCCTTCTGACCTCTGGATCATACACTGAAGTTCTGCATTTCCAACAGGGCTTCTCTGCCAGAGAGAGCAGGAAAACACACCTGGAAATGTGTGTCTGCACTGAGTTGGAAATTTTACTGAGACCTGTGTGTTTGACTGAAACCTTAAGGCCATTCTGTCACCACCAGAAGGAGGTTTTGCTTTCTGATTGCAGACTCAGCTTGGCCTTGTCATGGATCTCAAAACTGAGCTGTGCTGTGTGGCTGGGAGTGCTCAGCACTTCTGGAAGGCTGGGCCTTGCTAAGCACAGGCAGCTGTGCAGCTGAAACCAGCACACCAAAACAGGGCCATGGTCACTGTGTCAAACTAAGGGCACAAACGTGCAAACTAGCTTTGGATCAAATGGAAAAAGCAACACCAGAAAAGACAAATGTACAATAAATTCTTTAGGAGACAATTACACCAACAGAACAGGATTTTAAGCCTAAACCTGCTGGAAGGTCGTGGGGAGAAAAAGGAAGGGACTGGAAATTGATACTGTTCTATTTCACTCCATCTTTTAGCAGAGGGGCCACTTTGGTCTTCAGGATTTCCACTTTCCTCAGTGAGGTATTCATCTAACAAATCTGTGAGCATGGGGCACCTGCCTGCTCTTGCACACCAGAGCCATCAGCCTGTCCAGAGGTTGGACAGGAGTCYCCATGGATGTCTCCTATTGAGATTTTTGCATCTTCCATAAGCTATTCTAAGTTAAATCCTCGAACTCTCATAGAACAGTAGAAATTACTCATTACAGTGGTCCAGGTGACCGATTCAGACCCTATGGGTATAAAAATAAATATCAATGGCTCCTTCTGTGTCTTGGCTGTTTCACTTCCCCCCTTGACCCTGCTCTCTGTTTCTGTTTCGGAGCAGGTGTTCTGTGACACCAGCCGGGTGGTGCAGGCCGCGGAGGTGCTGGACTGGGAGGACAAGGATGCTGCAGAGACACTGGTTGACAACGTGGTCCACTCCAGGATCATCAACCCCCTACGCCTCTTTGTTAAACCATCCCCAGTGCTGAAACATGGCCAGGTGTCCTACTCGGACAGCATAGAAAACTTTTGGGATTGGTTGTCCAACATCACGGAGGTTCAGGAGTCTCTGGCACGAACTAAACGCAGACCTATAGTGAAAACTGGGAAATTCAAGAAAATGTTTGGGTGGGGTGACTTCCACTCCAACATCAAAACTGTAAAGCTGAACCTCCTGATCACGGGGAAAATCGTTGATCACGGCAACGGAACCTTCAGCGTTTATTTCCGACACAACTCCACGGGCCTGGGGAATGTTTCTGTCAGCCTGGTGCCGCCTTCCAAAGTGGTGGAGTTTGAGCCATCTCCACAGTCCACGCTGGAGACCAAGGAGTCCAAGTCCTTCAACTGCCGCATCGAGTACGAGAAAACAGACCGCGCTAAAAAAACTGCCTTGTGCAACTTTGACCCTTCCAAGATCTGCTACCAAGAGCAGACCCAAAGCCATGTCTCCTGGTTGTGTTCCAAACCCTTCAAAGTCATCTGCATTTACATCGCTTTCTACAGCGTAGATTACAAACTGGTGCAGAAGGTCTGTCCTGACTACAACTACCACAGCGAGACGCCCTACCTGTCCTCCGGTTGAGCCGGCCTGGGGATCCCTCACAGAAACGAGCATTCCCATCAGCCTTCYGGAGAGGAATGTGGTTTCCTATCAGGTTAAAAAGTCTCTAAAAACCGTAGCTGTGTTCGTGCTGTATCGTAACTAATCCAGCTGTTTATGTAACAGTCGTTTTCCTTTGAGGCCGTCGCGTTTCAGCTCTCTCATTGTTCGTAAGGGACCTGCCAGGCAGGCACGTGACAAGAATCAAACTAAATTATGTCTGGAATGAACATTGATCTTAAAAATCACTTTTTTGAACAACTCCACGGCAGAGAGGTTGTCTTTTACTTGAATTGGACAGCACTTAGCAGGTCCTGTTTCTCATTGGAAACTTTTGGTGACAATAGAAAGAGCAAGTGGTGGAGCAGCCTCAAAGCTGCTCATACTCAAACTTCAAATAAACAGCTCTCCCACTGATTTCATAAAGAATGTTACACAGAGGGCTCAAGTAGTCAAGCCCAAATACTAAGAGGAAGTGCTAATTCTTTGATAAATAAGGAGAGAAATCTGCATTTTTATGAGTTGTAGTAGCTGTAGGTGTTCATTGAAGTGAAGAGTGAGTAGTTCTTCCTTCAGACTTCCTACCCATGGATATGCAATGATGTAATTAGACCTCGATGAGCTTTAGTTTATTAGACCCCACAGGTGTGCACATGTGGTATGCATTCCTTCCTCCCTTGCCCACCACTGGGTTTGATTCCTCTCACACATTCACACAAGCACACACACCCCAGTATTAGTTTTTCAGCAACAGAGAATCTATGAAAACCTGGGGAAAAGATAATCTCTGTTTGTCAGCCTGGTCTAGTGGAAGGTGCCCCTTCCCATGGCAGAGGTGTYGGAACTGGATGATCTTTAAGATTCATTCCAACCCAAACCATTCTGTGATTCTCTGAACTGTAACAGGGGCTGGCTTCCAGGAAAAGGAAACAATTATTTTGCTATTCAGCCCCTGAGCATTGAAGTGCAGCAGGGAAAACACATCACRGCACAAGGATGATAGCTGAACAAGCAGCTTTGTCCTTCTTGGCACCAGTTGTTCCCTTAGCACTGCACTGCACACCTCAAGTCAAAGTATCAGCCATGAAAAGAGAGAGAACAACAAAAATCTATGCACCTCCACCTCATAAAGCAGGTTTGAAACTTCTAATATAAAATACTCAGCCAGGCTTTCCCCTAGAGCAGCACCAGCTCCCTGCWCTGCAGCAGCAGCGAGGGAGGGTCCGGCTGTGGCTGTGCTCCACCAGCTGTGGTCCCACTGCAGTCAGCAGTGGTTGGCTCTGGCCACGCAGTTCCAGCATCACCCCTGTGCTTGCTCTGGGTATTGATCTGCTGCTGCTGCTGCCARTTTGCTCTCCTGCTCCTTGGTGACAGCTCGATGTCACAGGTCCTGTGGAAGGAGCTGGCTGAGGAAGTGCTGATTGCCTCCAGACGCTCGCACACAGGGGTCAAGGAGTTACACACAGCTTAAGTAAAGCACTATTGAAATRCTGCTTGGTGATATGCACACAGACAAGTGACTGTGGCAGCTTGGAAGGACTCACTCATGAGATTAATTCTGATTTCCTTGGTAAAGACTCACACAAAAAATTACTCTGTTAAAAATATACGAGTAACTGGGTGATTTGTTTTTCTCTTTAGGTGACCAATTTAAATGTGTGGTTTAGTTTGATCAATAATCTAAATGTTTTCCTTCATCTTATTTCACACAGAGTCTCTCCTGGTCTATAATGATGTTTTTTAGTTTGCCTATTCCTGTCAATTCCTACGAGTTGGTCTCTTTGTATTCTGTATAGGTGTCCTCGCCCCAGCTGTACATGAGCTTGGATTTATTGCTACGAGTTCAGTGGTTGGTGCTTTTGTAACTTAGCTGTAAGCCATGATTTTATTGCCATGTATTTTTACTCAGCACTGTAGGCAATTAAAAGAAAACCCTACATGCTATTTATTGTAGAGTATGTGGAAATCATGTATGTATATACACTTAAATATGTGTACATATACAGAACATATGTGTACATGTATTTGTATGTAAATAAAGAGAGTTTATTAAATCTGGCACTTGCTTGTGGCCTGTGTGATGTTTGGTTTTAAATGTTGCATGTATGAAGAGACAAAGTAAAGCTAAGGCACAGCAACAATTTCTGCCCAGCTGGAATTTGTTTTTCTAGGAGATATTTAGGTGTATGCTATAGTGAACTGTGCACAAGCCCAGGCAGAGTAGGTTCAGCAGCATTCCATGAGATTTGAGAAATGAAGCACATGTTTTGATGAAGACAATCCTAAATTGTTTAATAATTGTACCAGGTACATTAAAATGAAGAGGAAAGTTTAAATTGGACAACATTCCCAAGCAGGAACRTGCTGGGAGAGAAGGCAGCTCGCTGCTGATTCAGCCCTTGCTCAGCTCCTCATCAAAAGGGCAGCTGGATTCTCCTCCAAGGTTTCCAGGCCTCAGGAAGACAAACCATGGGAGAAAACCTTACCCCAGTCTCCTCCATGCAGCCCTGGCCCAGGGAAGCAGCCTGGCAGCTGGGGCAGAGGGAGGGAGCTGTGGTACCAAACCCCAGCACACCCAACAAGTCCCCACCACTCTTCTTCCAACCAYAATACTTTATGAATCAGCTTAAAAGCAGGTGGTTGGTTTTCCTTTCAGATCAATTTTGAAAACGTCACAGCAAAAGAAAAAGGAGCAGTTACATTCTTACTGCAGTCAAAATCTGCTTTTGAAGAAATTATTTACACCCAGGAGGGCAAGCAAAATACAATGCAATGATGACAGGCTTGATTAGGTCAGRTGTCATGCTGCCCATGTAAACAAAAATAAATGTGATTTCATTTCACACAGAACAGGCCATGTTTTTAAAAACATTTTCCTGTGTAGCAGGTGACTCAGACAAGCTTCAAATTGTTGCTATTATGGATCTTATTCAAAGGATTTTGAAACTTGAATGATTAAATACCATGTTTAAAAAGTGTCTTGAGTGRGCAATGACAATTTATGATTGCAGCAACTTAATCTAGAAGATTTTAATATACAGCCTTTATTTAATCCCCATCTCCACAGGACARTTTTGCACACATTTATCACAGAATCATGGAATATCCTGAGGTGGAAGGGTCCCACAGGGATCATTGAGTCCAGCTCCTGGCCCTGCACAGAGCACYCCAAAAATCCCACCTTGTGCCTGAAGCACTTCCTGAACTCTGGCAGGTTTGGGGCTGTGACCACTTTCCTGGGGAGTTCATATTAAATATATCAACTTCTTGCTAAAYACCTTTCCTATTGTTCTCCCCACCCAATGGAGAGAACATTAAAAATTTCCAATAAAAARCTCATTCAYGACAAACATATAAAGCCTCAGCTCTTTTCTTTGGCCAGCACTCTGTGCAGAGCTGCAGGAACCATGCACATCCACCTTCTTTTAATCATTCCAACTTAAGGAAGGAAGTAACAACTTGAGGGTGTTTTTCTTCTCTTCCCCCTGAAGAATTTTGTCCTCTGGACCTTCAGATTTCTGGGGTTACACATTTACTTTTCAGGATGAATCTGCAAATGAGCAAACCCCTGGATGATCCTGATGCAACTGGAAAAAAACTCTCAGAGCAACCAAGCAAGGGTGTTCTGTGCATATCAGCATCCTGTGCTGCTTTTCTTTTTAAATTGTAATTCAAGGACATTAGAATTTGCTATGTTTTATGCTCTGTTGACCAGCATAATCTGGATAATGTTTTATTTATAGTATAATAATGATTCGTCATTAGCACCGTCTCTATTCAAATTTGCACAGTTGAAAAGACAATAACAAGCTGCTCTACACTAAGTAGCTCAATGAAACACACATCAATCAAGTAGATTTTTAGCTGGAGGGTGTCTAGTTTGAAAAACCAGACTTTGCCATTCCCACCTCTCCCTCGTGAGCACCTCCTGCACGTGTCCATCAGGAGCAGCATCCTCTGTTTTGGAGCTAACAAATCGAGTGGGTTTACAGAAGAGGAGCTGAATTATCATGAAATATCCTACTTGGTGTCAAAYCATGCCTCCCTTGGGGGTGGTTGAGCTTAGGGCTGCAAAACCTGCTCAGATCTGCAGCCAGGAGTGATGGGAACTGAACAGAGTCACAGGACACGGCCAAGGCTGCTGCCTCCATGGCACAGCTCTGCAGCCCCAAATRCTGGGGGTTGTCAGCCAGAAGCAAGGCCAGAGCTCTTGGTACCCTCAAGCAAGAAGMCCAGCCATCCTGACTGAATTCTGAAAGGAAAAAAAAGAAAAAAATCACCCAAAAAAAGCTATTTCCAAAGATGTAATTCAGTCTCCAACTCAGCACAAATCCAGCACCAGCTGCAGCCCAATTAAAAAGTAATCACAGTCATGGGAAAACAGTTTAGCTGGAGAAGAAAAAATCCTACCTGCATAAAAACAGTGGTGAGACTCTAAAATAGACTCCAAAAGAAATATCAGCACCTTCCTATTCAACAGGAATGGAATAGCCAACCAGGTCAGTCTCTTGCACTGCTCTCTGCTTTTGTCCTCAAGCCAGAACAAAGGGAAAAAAAACCTCCACAGTTTCAGGGACTTTTTAATGTATYTTCTTCATTTTATGGCAAATGCACTGAGATCAGCTCAGCTGGCCAGAGCAGGTGCTGATCACACCAAGGTCATGGGCTGGAGCCCACATGGGACACTTAAAGCTGGACCCAGAGATCCTCCTGGCTCACTTCCCACCCGGAATGTGCAGGCACTCCTCACCCAGACAGAGGAGCTGAGCTGCACTGAGGGCCCAGGGGTGATGAGCATCCATCCCCCTGTGCAAGTCAAAAGCTCAAACTCCTCTCCCAGCTACCAGCAAAGGAGTGATGTGGGAAGCTGAGCTGGCACRTGGGGACACCATGGACTCTTCTGGCTTGTCAGGAGGGCAGACTTGGAACTCCCACCCAGAGCTGGCCCATGGGAGCAGGGCAGGAGCACCACAGGATGTGGCCTGATGGCAGTGATGCCTCAGGTTTTAGCTTTTATATTTTTTAGATTCTGCACTGCTTTAGTGTGAACTTCTGAGCTTCATATTAAGGGATGGTGAGCTCTCTTCACAGAGTAGGGAGACAAAACAATTCCTTCTCTAGCTGGGGACCAAGGACAAATGATCCAAATCTCAGGCCCAAGAGCACAAACAACATGGACTGAAGAGAGAAAAACAAGGATGGGACTTCATAAGATAAAACTGTAACTGGACAATTAACTCCAATATGCAAATGGAGCCCATCTTATAAAAGTGAGAGACCCTGTGACTGATCATCCATTTTGTGACCATTTTGGTTCATCTTGGGTGCAGCCCTGGCTGGGCTCTTGTGCTGCCCAAGGTGGATCCATTGAGGCCTTYTAATAAATCCCTACTTTATTGTTTAGCTCTGTCCAGCCTCTGCTCCAGGTCAGCCTTCACAGGGCAYCAGCAGGAGTCAAGCACAGCCACGACAGAGGAGCCCCCGAGCAAGAGCTGCCCCTGGAACACCTTCCAGGCACCCCAGGGCTCCCCTTGCCTCTCATGCAAACCATCCTTGGAAAGCAAGGCAGCCTTTTTGGCAGCCTGGTCCCAGAGCAGCAYTCAGTCCTCACCCTGCTCCCTTGCCCTTGCAGCCCTTCATTTGCCCCCTCGGATGCAAATCCCATTTCCTTGYTCTCTTCCTCATTCCCAGACAGTTCGTGGCTCTTTCATCATTACAAACCAATTAAACCTCGGCTACCTTATCTTAACAGCTCCAAATAAGCTGGTGATCTTTCCTGAAAGGTGATACATTATAATTGGTTCCAAATTGGCAGGAAAGAGAATAGTGAAACATGAGACTTKGAGGTTATTTGAATTAGCCCTGAAGTTTAAAATGGCCAAAAAAGCCTCTCCCACCTGAAGCTGTCAAGGTGTTTACTTTGAACTTCTAGTCACTGCTGCTTCCCAGAAAACAAAACTTTGAATCTTTTGTGCTGGAGATCCTGCCTGGAGCAGCCTGGYCTAGGGAAGGTGTCCCTGTCCATGGAGGGACAAGGGAAAACCTTAAAAATTTCCAATAAAAAGCTCATTCATACAAACATATAAAGCCTCAGCTCTTTTCTTTAGCCAGCACTYGGTGCAGAGCTGCAGGAACCATGCACATCCACGTTTTTTAATCATTCCACAGGGAATCATTCCACAAGAGGGTCTGGRAGGTTCCTTCCAACCCAAACCATTCCATGACTGAACTGATAAACACCTGAACAGCCACCAGAGAAACATCCCARTTTTGAGGTTTTAGATGGGTGGGGAGCACTGACACTCCTGCCCACATCTCAAAAGCCCCCGATCAAATGCAATTCACACCGAGCTGTCCTAGAGAATGACCAAAAAAAAAAAATATCAGTCCAGGTTTTCAAAACCCATCAAGTTCATTTAACTTGGACAGGAGAACACACGGTGTGGCTTAGCAGGAAACTGCTCTGAGGAGCTGTCAGTCCCTCCTAAGCCAGCAGTGCTCCTTCAGAGAAGAGCTGCTGGCAGAGTGTGTCTGAAGCAGGTGATGCTGAGCACTGCCGACCTGGGAGCACAGAATACTTAACACAGATTTCTGAGCAGGTAAACTAAAGGATTAAAAACCATTTCAAGTTGCCATATTGAAGATGATAAGCAAGCCTATTTATTAAATAGTACTTAGAGCTACTTAATTCCAATCCACTTCTCCTGTCAGATATATTTAAGTGAGGCGTTTCTGACTTCAATCGGGGAAGATTTGGATTAGCCAAAGCACCGGGGKAAAACAACACAAGCCAAAGCACCCAGCAGCTTGAAGGCAATGCCACACAGGGAGATTGATCTGCCCCGAGGGAATAACCCCTCTTCTCCACTTCCAGCACTGGGTTTTAAAGTGAAAATACTACAAATACCAGGCCCACAGTCTTCTGTCCCAGCCAGGCACAACCTGAGTGCTCCAAGCAGAAGCAGCAGCCCAGAGGAATGGAGTGCAAGGCTGCCCCCATCCTCYGGGTCAGCCAGGCTCAGCAGTGTCCAGACACTAAGAGATCCTTCTGTCTGGCAAAAAGAGGGGAGAGAGAAATCTGTTTTGATTCACCACCCCAGTTATCTTTAAAACAAGCACAGCCCCTTATTTAAAATATGAGTATTGAACTGTGTTGCCAGAAGCAGATTAATTGCAGCTTCCAGGAAAAAAAAAAAAAAAAAAAAAAAACCTCAGAGCTTATTTCACACTGACTTTATTCCCACTTGAATTAAGTTCCTTGTGCTACACCAACTCATTTGAATTTTTTGAATTGGTTTTGCATAGTATCATTTACTGATGTACTATCTTTAATTACATAACACACATACACTCTCCAACTGCATTATTAATGAAAGTGTTTTTAATTAAATGGCTCTCAGCATAATATTCAGTCATTAATTTCACATGCTCAGGATGTGGAGAGATTCTATTCTGATGGTCTGGGGAAGCTCTGTGCTTCAGATGAGGGATACTTGCAAAGTGACAGCTTTTGAGAGGAGCTGGAATCATTATGAGCACAGAATTACCTCCTGAGCAGCTGCTGCTGCAGTTCTGCTCTGCTGGGCATTAGCTGTTCTTCAGCTCAAGAGCTCCTTTTGCTCTGCCACACTTCACCACTGGTAATTTGAAAATGCCTCTCCCTGGACTCGGGGAGATTCTGGGGTGAATAATCTCAGAGTCATCTTCTAGGAACAATTTACACTCAGACAATGGCACTAAGGCTGCACCCAGTGCAATAAAAAGCTTCACATCCTCCTCCCTAATTATGGCCACCCACCTGCCTCCACCCTCAACCTTTCAGTGCTCTCAGAAGTGACAAAGAACGTTCTCACTCCTGGGACAGGAATTTCTTTGCCCATGGAGACACAGGCACACTGGCACCTCATGCAGCCACTGCTGTGAGCATCCTTCACCTGCTGCAAAAGTTGYCAATTATGGCCAAGAGGCACAAAAGCAGCATTTCAATTTTTTTTTTCTGCAAACCAGAACAAATTTACCATTTCTTCATGCAGAGATGGCAGGAGGACCTATTTWCCAGTCCAGCTTGGAAAAGAAGGCTCACCAAGGCATTCCTGTACAAACTTTTCCCTTCCTCAAAGTCTGCAGGAAGGATTAWTTTTCACCTCAGTTTATGCTTCTATTGATTGATGAAAAAGAAACTCCATTTAAAATAAAAAGAATTCTTAGGACAGCATTTTCCAGAAAGACTTTGGAGGTCTTGAAAGTAATTTTTTTTTCTTTTTCTAGAAGAGCTCAAAGGGAACTTGAGAGCAACAAGACTGCACACTATAGTGCCAGTTTCATCTGTGAATTACATGGTAAATTCTGTCCATCCTCCACAAAGGCAACTGCATATAAAACTGCTTTGGGATAGGATTCTTCCTGGGATTCACCCTTTCATTAGTTCCTAGTCTAGATAGCCCTGGACTTTTGTTTTTCAAAGTCGTTCTCTTTAACAAATCCTGTAATTTCTTAGGCTTAAAGGTTTTTTCCSCAGTGCTGATGCACACAGGGAGGGGAGAGGCTCTTGCCCATCCCCTTGTCCCAGAGCAGAACACCCTGGGTCACATCTCACTCACCAGCCCCCTCTGCCTCAGCCCCACCTCCTGGCCCTTCCAGCCCTTCAAAAGAAAAAGGAAAAAAAAACACAAAAAACTTTACTCTGTCAAAAAGATACTAAACATGGACCTCCAGCACATTTACAGTGGATTTTTGAGAAATTGCTAATATTTTTGTATGACAAGATTAATGATAATATACGTCCACATTCCCAGCACTTCATGTCTACATAAAACATTGTGCCATAATGAAGATAATTGAAAGTATGACTTCCATCAATATTTAATTAGCATTTGGTGCTAACTCATTATTTCGGTGCAATTCATTTGACATCTTGCTGTATGGCCTGCACAGATTTCCTCCTGGAGGGTTGTTTTATTGGGGGGACACAAGTAACATAAGACATGTGCWCCTTCCCCAGGGATCCAAGGGGACTGTGAAACAAGGAGAATATGACTGACATTTTAATCTACTGCAGGATACAAAAGCACATTAAATATCACAATGTATATTGTGCATTTGGTTCAGGCATTTCTGCAGTAAGGGCAATATTCTGCTAAACCAACACTTTCAGAAAACAAACTGTACCACCATCACACCAGGCTCTTCCATGTGTCTTTGTCCAATCCCTTTTCCAGGCTGCAGAAGGACACAGATGATGTCAGCACACAGCTCTGGGAGCAAGGACYGAAGAAAGATTCTCTTCCCTTCCAAATGATTTCTGCAGTTCTTCCCAAGGGCAGTGAGAGTGACCCTGCTGCTCTCACTCAGGAACAGGCTGGTGAGCCCAGCACCCCCAGCACAGCCAGCATCTCTCCCTCTCTGTCACTGCCYTCACCCACTCCCAGCAGCTGACAGCCAGGAGAGGGACACAAAATAAATYCTGCAAGGTGCAAACGGGAAGGAATACTTGGCCTGCCATGTGAAAGGGACACCAAGACCTTCCAGCCCAAATCCAGTGGAAATAAAAGCACTCATCCCCCTCTGCTTACCCATTATTTGGTGAATCTTCTGTTGATGATGTRAAATAAAACAATCACAGCATAAGCAAACTGCAAGTGCCCTGTTGTTCCTCTGGCTGCTCAGCTGCTCCCACTGAAGTGCCCTCCCTCACTTCACCYCCCCAGCTTCACTCTCTAGGCCAAACTTGCAGAATAAAGAGCTTTTGACACTCCACACAGCGCCCAATCCCCCTTTGCCTCCCTCCAGGGCAGCATTTCCCTCCCAGCTGTTGAACCCTGGGCAGCTGCAGGAATAGAAGCCAATTCTCACCAAGTTTAGCCCTACGAGAAGCAAGTGAAGATTACAGAACTGTGACAGCACTACTGATGATTCTGTGGTGAGAATCTGTACATACAGGTAAATAAAGCTTATTTTTACTCCTGATGCTGTCCCAGTGGCACTGAAGGTTGCTGAGCCAGCCCTAGGTTTCATTCTTGCTTCTAAAGAATGAAGAAAAATACTCACCCCCAGGAAAAACTTCTTTCCATCTCTGTAATTCATGCAAAAACACAAACCAGATGTATTGTTAAAGACAATCTCACTGCAATAGCATCTTCCCCTACATATTTTTATCCAGGGGAATCAGGAATAAATGTTTAGTTTGCTCTCTGCAAACAAGCAACAAGATTATGGATTCTTTTGACAGCACTGACAAAGTAAATACAACTGTTCATAGTGTAACTTTGAGTATTTATTACACAAAACTGGCCCAACTTCAAAATGCTTAGTTTTATACCACATGTTTTAAAAACCCCAAACCTGGTCCTTTAAACCTTTCTCCTTTAAAGTGATAAAATACCTGCACTTTTTACCTCTGCTTCTTTTTCTAACTGCCCAGAATATTCCAATACCTTATTGAAAACCTGCAGCCTCCTGTTGAGTGTGCACCTTGGTTACCAAATCAACACATCCTGAACACCCACACTATTTTTTTCAGGATAATTCYTCCATAAAAACAGGTTTTATACTCTGCTTAAGCACTCCAATAATGATTGGTACAGAATWTTCAGAGGTGAATCTAACTGGGACACACTGCCCCAGTAAACACTGCATATTTAACTGGGTGGCAAAACRACTAGAATGAAGTATTTCTTGATTTAAAAAGTAGTTGAAACTGCCAACACTCCATTTCTTTGATGAAGTGTATCTAAAGAAAAAGGATTTCTGGAGCTACCCAAAGAGATGCTGATTTCAGACATCCAGACCCTTGCAGGCCCCCAGAGCTGGGGCAGGTTTTGGGTTTGTTTAATGAGTCAAATGTTGGATACCTGCAGAGCAGCATGGAAAGCCAGAGCTCCTGTGCAGACAAAAAAAAAAAAAAAAACCAGTGACTTTCAAAATCTCATGGTACTGATTTTAAACACAAAATTCATATGATTATTTATTTGGGTAAATCCCTCCATATGCACATGTCAAGGGTAAAACAAAATTAATGACAATATAAAGGAGGCATATAGAAATGCTAAAAATACAATAAACAACCAAAATCAACCTCTGAAGAGCAAATGCCCCCCAGGATTTACCCAGTTTTGCCAAATTGCAGCTGTAAATATTTCCCAAAGCTGATGCAGGATGAGCTGAGCTCCTGACAATAACTTTGTACCCCTACACTCCCCACCTATCCACTGAAGAGAAAACATCTTTACAGGAAAGATTGAAGCCTTGGGTTATGTCCAAATTATTTATTTGGAGAGAACATATTGAACTCCCTAATGCATCCATCTTATTCTCCCTGTTCAACTGGAAATGCAAAGCTGAAAATCTGAAAAACCCCAGCACCCCAAAGAAATAACAGACAAACCAGCCTTGCTCACATACACAAATCTGTATTTTTTTTAGAAACACTGGAGATTGAATATGCAAATTATAAGAATGTATTAATTATCATTAATCATTCCTTCACAAAGACTAGAACTAATTGGAGAAATAATTTGAGAAAATTGAAGTACATGACAGAAAGCATTAAGATTCATTAAGTTTCAATTCTCTGGTCTGTCAGCTTGTCAGAAGTAGATGCCTGCTATTCTAGCACTACTGGTAAAATACTGAGTATTTTCCTAATCTAGTACACAATTTAACCCCTTTTAGAGTTTGTTCTGAGATTAACCACATCTGACATTTTCTGCTAGAAGGCACCTTCACAAGGAAATCTGCATCTCCATTTCTTTAAATCAGCAAAATTGAACTTGCTCAAATTTCACTATAAAGCATTTGCAGGTTCACTTATTTACATTATTTGAGAGGTGCCAGCACACAGACATGAACAGCAAGGCATTTGAAGAAAAAGCTGCATTCAAAAAATATCCACCTGCCCCATACCCACACCTCAAATTCATCTTGACCAGAACAGCCAATAAATATGCAAATATTTTCTGTCCCTCTATTTGTGGTCCTGAAAACAATCCCCCCCATTTGAGATGAGTTGGTACAAACTCTTGACCCAGCACAAGCCCCAGTGCTGCTGTGAGGGAGGAATGAGGGTTTGGCAGTGCAAGAACTCCCTCCTGTGTGTGTCTGACAAGGGCAGCCCACCTGCAAGAGGTGACAGGGACAAGATGCACCAYTTAATTGACATTTTTGTTCTCCATTTAAAAACATATGGTGTGAGCTTTACAAAGAGMACCACAGCTCCTAATCTGGGCACGGCACAAGTACCAGAGGCAAGATTAAGTCTTTGCTGGAGGCAAACATTKTAGTTGTACACTTCAGTAGCAAGTAGGTGGTTTGTTTTAAAGTTTCAAGACTCAATAAACACAGCTGAGTTAGAAAATTGTGCAGATAATAGATAAAATTAATTTCAAAGCTTCCTGAAAACTCACCAACTTAAAAATGGAAAATATAAATAGTTGATGTGGCAATTAAGGTTAAAATAGGTCAGACTGGAGGTAGAGCTTCTGTGCTTTWAGATTTCATCCTATTAGAATGTTTTTTGCATACTCTTCAAAATTTACCTCTTTTAAMAGAAATGGCTCAGTCAACTGTGCAGGGAGAAACGTGGGAAGTCAAAACCTGTGACTGCTTAAAATGCAGCAGCAGTTGTCTCCATTCTGATCAGCAGCACCAAGTCTGACATGGTGTAATTTATTTTCTGCATGACTATCACTGCCAACGCATGAAACACGCATAAGTTGGGCAAAGCAGAGATTTCCACTCATTATACACCCACCCTTGATTGAAACACAGTACCTGCACCAAAATATTGTCATGCTCCAAACTCTGCAAGACAGAAATGTTGGTGCCAGGAAACATTTTCAAAGAAGGCYCTGCTCCCTGCCTGACAGGACGATGATCTCCAGGTGTTGCTCCTTCAGAACACTGGAACCAAGAGCTCCAAACACTCCTGGTACTTTCTCCATAAGCCAAGGCCATGCAAACTCTGCAAAGTTGGTTTTTCTTCCAGAGTCTCAAAATCACAAGCTTGTTTCTGTTCTTTATACTTGACTCACAAGAAGCCMAATTTTACACTTAGAGCACCAGCTTCACATGCTGTTAAGATAAAACTTATTGACACCCCCTGGAATGCCATTCCAAAGCACTCMAGAATTCTCTCAGCTGAGCCTGGGATGGGTTTTTTTTTCCTTGGTGCACTGCTTGTAATTGAAAAAGCAAATCCTTTGCATCTCACATCTGAAATGCTTCACCTGACTCCTTGTATTTTTTCCAACTTTCTCTGAGAGTACAAAGACAGAATCTTCAAAATTGACAACAAGAGACAAGTTCTTCTAGTGGAAATATGCCAAGATGTTTGCAGGAAAATAAACTGTTCAAGACTAATTTTAAGTGCTAATTAATAGCATTTCCTCTGTTAGCACACTATCACAATGTTAAGTGCAAAGTTATTTGTGTGTAATGGAAGCAGCTGCATCTTTAATCTAATTTACTTAATAAACATGGCAAGTAAAATTTGTAGGGGAATGGGTAATATTCTACCTTGAATAGTAATTGTAACTGAAGCCATCTAAAACACAGAAAACCATTAATACTATGAAGTTCTGAGTAGTGGCACCAAGACTCACTTTAATCAACTTTAATTTCTCACCTGACTGCTCAGGCTGCACTCAAACACTTCAACATCAAACCATCCCTTCAGCACAGGGCAGGCCAGGCAATTCTGTACAGCAAGAGATGGGCTTTACCYATCAGCCTCTATCACCAATTGAGAATCCATATTTGAGCTCCTCCCTTTTAAAGAAAGAGGACATACACAGGACTGGACCAACACTGTATAATACTTTTCACAATATTCAACTTAAAGGAGGAAAAGCTTTCTTCATGTGCTTAGTTTCCACACACAAAAAAAAAAGGAATTTGCTATTGAAAGAAAACAGGTGTTTTTTTAAATCAATGCTCATTGAATCAATTTTGCTGAATAACAATTTTCTTTATGATGACAAGATTAACAACTGGGAGGAAAATCATCTTCAGAAAGRATAAAAAATATAGCCTTCAAAATAAAGAAATAATGAAGTTTAATATYCATTATCTGGAATTTGAAGCTCAGGTCAGACAACTGGATTGCATAAATAATTCTGATACCACTCAGGGGTAAGCAGTCCTGTTCCCCTCAGAGGTTACTGAACTCTGTGGGAATGTGAGTTATGCCATTATTGATACAAACCCACGAGGAACATTAGACTGGATCACTGTGGAGTCAGTTAAGGGATGAATTTTTTGTTTTGAGCACACCTGGAGAATTTTGCATGTACCTACCCAGACACACACTTTTTTATAAAATAACTTACCTTGACACCACCATTTTCAGGAGTTCAGAGTGCCCAAARCCACACATCAACAGTGCCACATATMACTGCAGATATTTATAACCACATGAAACCCCTCACATACCACTCCTCCTCTTCCACACCACTTCTCCTGTAACAAATGCCAGCAGCATTCCTGCTGGATGGGCTCATCAGCAGCCTGTTCTCCTTGGCAGGACAAAGGATGATGGTTTTTGATGGTGGGTGGAAGAAGAAAGCAGATTTCAAACCCACCAGCCCCATCTTCATTGCCACAGCATCAACCCTTCTTCCCACCAGCCCTGACAGAGTCTGTGCTAAGGGAGACACTTCCCAGGTGGGAAAGTTAAGCTGTCCAGAGCTTTAAAGTGTCAAAAACAGAAAAACAACCAAGTTAATGGAGATCAGAGCAAGGCTGCAAGATGATCCTCCCCAAAAGAGGTTTCCAAAAGAATAGCAGCATATTTGACATTAGGCTGACAGTGCTGATAAAATATCTTTCTCAAAGCTAAGGCAGCCGTTGGGAACAAATGCAAGTGCAGACAACAAATAAAGACAGACACACTCTGTATAAGTAACAACTTTATTGTAACTTGATGTGCTGAAACGCAAAAATATTTTCAGCAACAAGGTACAAAAAGTATTTCACCATTAACATCAGCTGATAAAAAAAGGCTGGATGGTTTGATACGACTGTTTACACATCTGAATTTCTCTTTATCATTTCCACCCCAAAACAGGTCCAAGTCATTTCACTGGTTTAACTTCTAAAATAGGACTCATTGATCTTAAGCCTTCAAAAACCAGGTTACAAATACAGTGAAGTTCCTTGCAAAACACTTGAAATTGTGAATTCCCTTTACAAGCATAGTCCATTTACTGTAAGCAGAAGCCAAGATATGAGACTAAGTGTCTTGGCTAGCTAAGGAGCTAAGCTCTGCACTAAATACACTACTGACAACAGACAGAGGACAGATAACATTCCATTTGTCAATTACAAAAAAAAAAAAAAAAAAAGGCAATTAAGCTTAGGAATTTTAATCAACTGTAAAACTGAACAAAATTTGACAACATTTCAGGTAGCAGTACCTCACGTTTGCAATTCACTGCCTTCTATGAAACACAGTTTCAAATACTGCACATGGCTTTTATTCTCCCAAAGGAGAAGCCTTGCTGTGAGGATTTTAAAGGAACACAATTTCTGTGTAGGTCCTCTACTGATCTCCTGTGCAAAGGTGAATTTCATACTAAATASTCAATGTGTAGAAAAACATCAGAACTAGAGTAACCTTGTGTCCATGATTATCACGTTTTGACATACACTTAYCTTGTAACAGCAAATATTATCACAATTTCACAAAAATATACCATTACTCAACTTGTATCTGTAATACTTATTCCACTTGTTTGTGTAGTTTGTACCTCGGTGAAATTGAATTTAGGAAGCAAGAATCAACATGCAACAGAGGTCAAATGCAATTTGAACTTTTCCATCTCAGTTGTGTACCAAAGAGTATTCTTCTTCACCTTTAAAAATACGTTTTACAAAGACCTTGCACCCTGTTAAATCATCCCTTCATTGCAACAGTTTCCTATAAAGGCACAATGTGTTCATACTTCTGCATGCAGTAAATGGACTAGGAAATAAGGATTATTTATTGAAGCAACTTCCACCCAAAGCATCTCCTTAGGAGAGGTCTGAATGGAGAAAAAAAAAATATATATATAATACATAATAGCATTTTAACAGCAAATTGAGTCCTTATTTTTAGAAAGTCACCCTTGACAAAAAACACCACACAGTCACACACACACACACGCACACACACACAGGACACATGCAGGGTTCTCCCCAGAAAAGCACAGAAGTGGTGGTTCACATCTATGAGAGAGTAGTGTTGGCAAGCCAAAACATGGCACCTTCATACATAGGCATATTCCTAACCTGGAGGGAACACCAGGAAAAACCCCCAGGATCTCAGCCTGGAAAAACCTGACCACTGATTATTCCTGATCTGCTGCACTTCCAACTGAGGCTTTAAGGGCAACTTCTTGAGATGAGGGGAATGAAACCGAGCTACTGAATCCAAAGGGGAAGGTTGTAATTATCAACGTCCCGTTCCAGTGAGAACACTGCATGTAGGTAATTAAAGAGGTGAATAATTAGTGCACTCACTTAAGAATACAGCAACTGCTTTACCTTTTTCTCAAGATCTGTCAGAACCTGAAAMCATAAATAAATAAAGTCCAATCTGAACAGATGGATCAGCAGAGGGCCCTTTCCTGTTGGTGTCACACACAGTTCACACTGCCTGGCTCGAGGAGGGGACACTCTATGATGCAGACAATACCACAGCACAGTGTCTGACATTTTTTTGGTACAAAGTGTGCTATCAGGCTTGAAAAAAAAAAATTCTAGAAATCCTTAAGCTTTCCATCTGATTACTGCAAGTTGTTGCTTTAGAACAGGCTGACCTGGGCAATCATTACAGCATTAAATATTCAAGTCACTTCGCACGTGAGCGCTGTGAGCTTTACAGTGATGAGGATGAGGAGCTGTAGTCCCAACACGTTACACAGTGCAGCAAAAACAGGATTCTGGAATAAACACCTTCACCTCCTGTTGTGGAGAATGCTTGTGAGACCTTATCTCAGATAAATATTTAAAAATTRATAAATCTCTGTATATATATCATTTGATGCCTTGTGTATTATTAAAATTTCTGATTTTACACTTTAGCCATCATTAAGATTTAGCTAGAGGGTAAGAAAAAATTCATATTTAGAGGTTTTAGCCTTCAAAATGGGACTGGGCATTTTTTTCCAATTTACCTTTKTAAGTGGTTTACTAGAGGCCAAAGTATAAAATTAAATATTCTTTCCTCTAAAAATTTAATTCAGAGCAAGTCAGATGAATCTCAGTGAAATGAGAATGGAGAAACAATCTGAAATTCTTCCTCTTTTCCCTGCACAACTTTTTTTAATAGGCAAACTCAAACCTTTACACAAAGCTGTTTATAAATTAGGTGAGATCTCCTCCCATTCCCCACTGTAAAAACCAAATCTTCCCCCCAAAAAAAGAAATACAGCATATTATCACTATTACAGTAAACTCAATGCAATAACTCAGGGAACATTTAGAGTGTGCACTACTGCAGACTTTTCCTCCCAATTGTAAACAAAGCTATCAAACACTGAGGATGTTGATATTAAAGCTAAGGTTCATATAGTAAAGAACTGGCCCATGACAAGCAGTTTACAAATGTTTCATCCTTTTCACATTATGCAGAATTTCAATACCATCCACATTATGCAGAATTTCAATACCATCCACAATGCTAGTACAATAACTGAAATGCAAGACTGAGCAAGTCTCTGCTTGCAGATACCATCTGACATTTCAGGGAAATACTCCTGGATGTGTGCACAGCCTCCCCAGGTGTTTGTGGGAGCCATGCATGTACGTCAAGATGGGAAAAATCCCCTCAAAGTTTTTTCCATTCACATGGCCTTTTTCAAATAAGCGAAAATATTTTGTTACTTAAATATGAAAGCTCGCAATAGCCACCTTCAATTGAGTCTTAAAAAGACATGCCTTTCTTTTCTAACAAAACTAAATCCCATGTGGCTGTGGGCATCTTAAAATGTATCTAAAAAGTTAAGCCACAATTACCTGTACCTCATTAATTCATCAAAAGCAAAATATATATGTACCACACAACATACAAAAGTTACACATTAAAAGTGCATATTCAAAATCCATTTGGCCCATTTCCTCAATTTACATTTGGTCATTCTATGCATCCTTGACTTTTCTATGCAACCATACACTGGGATATATTTATTCCATATACAACACCATTCCTTTTCACATTGAGCTCTTTTACCTCTCGTTCAGTTCTGCATTAAATGTAAACTAATGATGGACCGTAAAGAAACACAAGCAAAAGGTTTATTCTGTGTTTCTCTTCACCGCTTGGACAGCTTTGACACACACACAATAAGCATTACAAACTGTAATGAAAATACATTTTTGGGCCAAACCATTGCATATTTGCCCCCACAATGAAAAATAAATTATGTTCAAAGCAGTATATTGCCATAAATAGCCTGTGGGCATTTGCTGAAGGTAAACAGGCTCTCCCTATATTTAGCACTTGCCTAGGGTACACGATGTGCCTCTGGTTCAAGTGCTTTTAATGAGAGGCCAGCCAAAACCTTCCAGTTAGCACAGGACCAAACTATAATCTTTTTCTTTTTTCTTCTGAAAATAATGGAAGATCCCTTTCAAAAATTAATCTTCAGTTATCAACTTTACTGCATTATGGAGCTAGTGCAATCCTGCAGAGCCTAGTCAAAAAGACAAGGCACGTTAAAAAATAATAATAAAAAAATCAAGATACATTAGACTATATGGACTAGAGAGTCATTGAAGATAATTTAAGGCCTTTCAGTGAATTAGAGTAATCAGTCTAATTTAAAGCTGAGGATTAAACCATAAATTATCCATCTGAAAAGCAAACAATAGGCTTTTTCAGCTTCTGTTCTGTGGACAAGGATAACAAAAACTCTTGTTATGGTTTGTGAAAACACCTCTGGACAAGGAGGAGTGGAGTCAGTCCAATTTCTCTAGAGTTCATGGAAGATTTCAGGACTGTTTTAGCCGTTTGCGTGGAATGCCAAACTGTGGACACTGTGCAGACGCCAGAGCGCGAAAGGCCTCGGCTACTAAGTGAGGGTGGGAGTGGATCATGGACTTCCAGCCTGCAGTTTCCATTATGTCTGTTGCTTGGCTGAAAACAGAAGCATTAAGAACAGTCACACCATTTTACAAACCAAATGCACAGTGGAGAAGAGCAGGCAAGGYGGGAGTGCTGCAGTGAAATATCATGGGACAGACCGTGGATGCCAGGGAGGGTGCCAACAGAGAGAAGCAGCAATTTGCCATTTGGGTATGGAAATATAATCAGATGTGGGACAAAAGGCACTTGTTCTGCTCTACTCAGTACCAGCCAGACCTCAGCTAGAGAACTGTGCCAGAATAACCACCTTGAAATTGCTCATGAGAAACAATAAAGAGGAAAACTAGAAGAAAATGAGGTCTAGTGCAGAGACGAAAAGCAAGGGAAGACACAATAATCTCATTACATAAAAGGGCATGCTCAATTTGGGGAGAGAGAGGGATGACAAGATGAATCAGCTGAAACTGCCTCAAAAATGATGCMGTTCATCTCCTAGAAAGAGCCATGAAGGCAGATTAGCTGGCTGGCTCCAGATCCCTTCACTGGGAGCCTGSAGTCTCAGTACCAGTGGAGCATACTGAGAATATTCACTCTTTTTCAGGGTAGATGATGGGCCACATTCAAAATAGCTTTCAATGGCCACTGTTGATTTTTAATTAACACAAAAGCAGCAACAGATTTCATCAAGTATAACACTGACACCCAGGAGATTAAAAACTATGTATTTACTCAATATACATATTTACTTTTTGGTGAAATATTATTTTAAAAAAGCAAAAAATTCACTTTGCACACGCAGAATATTATATTAGATGGGTTCCATGTCACACTGACACAAGATAAATTTGGAATTTATATGCATCAATCCCAAGTTCCCATTGCTCTGCATTTTCACAAGCCTTTTGTGAGCACCCTCACACTGTTTCAGGAACATTATCAAGCATGAAGTTATCAGCTGACCTCTACACCACATGATCTCTAATCTTTGGTAGATTTCTAATGCAAGCCTTTAATCTGCTGCTCCAAGTCAGTGAGGGTAAGGGCCTTGAGAAACAATACTAAAGTTCAGACTCCCTGGTGCCCAGAGTCAGTAAATTAAGCCAGGTCCTSTCCTATTATTTCCCTGAATTCCTGTAGATGTTTTAGCTGAAGCAAAGATGACCAGCATGTTAACTAGCAAACACTCAAGACAGAAGTCATCTCAGGAACTTCCAAATCACTTGAGAAGAAATGCATCAAGCAGTTACAAAGTTATGATTCTGACTTCTCTCTATTACTGGTMTTTTACTATTTACCTTTCACCACCCACTGCTTTTCCACACCATGCTCAATCATCATGCCTATGAAACCTTTTTTGTTTCAAGGAGAAACAACAATTTAAACTAAGTGGTGCAAMACAGCCTTTAAGTTCTCTGGAGCTTCTGATGGTAAGAAATAAGTGCCCCACTGCCCTTGCACTGTTTGAGCCTACTGCCAGCTATTCTGCAGCTGGCTGTCTTCCACTCTGTGATTCACTGGAGCTGCTGCAATCCAGAGCCTGAGCCACACAGTCTCAACCTATTTCCAGTGTAGGCAGGAGCCCTCAGAGTCAGAGGGACCTGACTGACGAGTTGTGCGGCCACCAGAGCACTTGTGCTGGCATGTGGGAAGGTGCACAAACACGTCCCCAAAGGCAAAGAGAGCAACTGCCCTCCTTTCTGTRGAAATACTGCAGGCTCAGACTGACCCAAGCAAGTCTCAAAACCACACTGGGGTTATCACTCCTCCAGGCACAAAGCTGGGTACTCATGAGAATGGTTTTCTCTACAAAGGCTGCTTCCATCATCTCACAGCACTATGCCCCTGGGAGAGGGAATGAAAACCAGCTGTTGTTAGGATCTCACACTGGAGAGCAGCTAACATTCCCTGTCATTTAAAGGGGGAGTCACAATCATAACTAGGGTAGCATCTGCTGAATCCTACTTTACTTACAGTCAGTGACAGGCCTCAGTAGTGTGGAAATGAAGCAACAGTTCTTAAGATCTGCAGTCTACTTAGCAGTGTTTGTACAGAACATCATGGGGCAGGGAAACTTACTTGCTATTCCAGTTTTTCCCATCTTTACACCCAAGTTGTCTAAGAACACTGCACCTGCAAGAGAGAAGTGTGCTAATATTGAGAAAGTACACCAAATACAAACACAAAGATATTTAGTAAGTAATCCAAGTATTACTTGCCTGTTAATAAAGTCTATTGCTTGTGCTTTTAGCTGTTCAGCGCTGTGCAAATCTGCGAGGATAAGAATGTCAGCAACATTTTCTACCGAGAGGTTACTACAGAGTGCTTCCTCACACATCACCTTCAGCCGTTCCAGTGCATACTGGAGAGAGAGAAAAACTGCACTAATCATTCCTCAAACTCATTCCCTCTGTCCTCATCTCTACAGTTCTTAAGACACTTCCAGCCAGGCTTGGTGCTTCCCCAGTTTAACATCAAACGGCTTCCCCACGGGTACTGCACAGCACAGTGTGCTGCACTGGACAGTTCTCAAATGGAACACAGGCTTAGGCTTGGCACAAACTCATTAAAGACCTTGCTGACAGAGTTTTTATCAAATAACAGAAATMACTCAAAATCATTCAAAAGTTTGCATTTCACTTCTGCTTGGTAAGGGAGGAGGAGCGATGAGCCAAATCAGCACTGWWCAGRTTCACATCTCTAAGTGAGGGGCAAGAAATGATACAATGGAGTTTCACCAGCTACATTGTTTAAAACAGAYTTAACTYAATSCCCAACCCAYGTCTGAATTTCCTAATTTCCCYCATAYCTYTGATACACCCWATAATAAATTTGAGGGAAAATAACTGTATTCCTGTATTACATTTTGCATTAATAAACTGTGCTGCTTTTTTGAAGGACATCACAGTCTGAACAGGTTTCATTTTTATTTTCTGGTATTTCAGACAATCRTATAACTCTACCTTATAATAGTCTCTACATTTATCCATTATGCTCTAAATCAAGGCCAGCATGCAAAAAATTCCTTAATTGCTGAGCTGCTGTAAATCCCTTTGTCTCAAAAATCATTGTAGAAAAAGTATTTCAAAGAACAATTTTAAGAGTTGACACRATCCCAACAAAGAAGAAAAATTAAAACTATTAGGTTTGTAGGGAAGACAATCCAATTTCTAAAAAAAAATTTGATACTAAATAAAAAACACTAAGAAACACTAAAAAACAATAAGAAACAGTAAGAAATACTTCTCGTTAAAAAAATATTTATCAGCATTATAGTGCTAAAAAAACCCTATTTTTTCCTATCTTCCTTCATCTGTGATGAGAACTCCTCCTCATGTTTTAAAAAAGCAAAATATATATCAAACAATCTGTAAATATTTTTTTTTAATCAACATTCCCCAAGCAAACACCAGATTTGGGAAGTTTGGAGTCAATTACTTACTTTGTCYGCAGCTGCCAACAAATTGTCAGCCATTTTTTCAAGGTTTGGTGCTTTTCCTGTGTAAATGAATCTCATCATTTCTTTAAAAACTTCAGGGTCTACATCATTTATTTCTACACGATTCTGGTAAAGAAGAAGAAACAATAAAAGTCTTTGGAATTTAGCTACAATTTCAAAGTGGATATTAAGTATCAACTGCATGCATGCTACAAGTTTTCATTCACCATCCATCATACAAAATCCTTACAAATTTAAGGTAAACATTCAACAACATTAAGCCGAAAGCAATCAAAAAAAGCTCTTAAAACTTMGATAGAAATCAGCTGGAAATAAAAAATAATTGCATTTTTTTCCTAGAAATGCATAACTCTGGAGTCTATCACACAGACTGTAYCTAAAACTCAAGACAGTTTCAGGAATACTAAAAAATACTTCTGAGCTTCCAACACAAAGACAACGTGTTTGGAATATTGGAAGTCAGAGCAGCAGACAGAACAAACTGAGCCATTCTTGGCTCAACTTAAACTGAGTCAACACAGCCCAGGTTTTGTTCTGAGAATCCAAAAAGCAAACACACTGAACTGACATCACACAGCTGAAGATTGCCATAATACAAGAGTGGCACTGCAAGGTTGACCAATCCTCTAACAGTATCCCCTACAAGCAACTAATGAAGTGGGAAATGATGTCAAAGACGTAGAAGCAAACATCAGACTTTCAAAAGGAGTATAAAAATCCCAGGCACAGGAGTGTGCATGGTCTGGTTTCCTGTCAGTATTTAGGAGGAGGGCTGCACAGGGGAGCCACTGCTGATGAAGGCAAAGGCCTGGCATGGCACATTACTCAAACTGTGACTGGCATGGCACATTACCCAAACTGTGACATGTCTGGGTTTCTTTCAGACCAGGAACCTCAATGAAATGCTCCCAGTACTCCACTTCCACCTGTGACAGTTTCCAAACTGGAGGGGTGCTGGGAAGGAAAGTGACCCTCAGCTGTACCACAGCACCATGTTCACTCGATGTGTTTGTGTGCACAAGTGGCATCTTGCAGTTTACAACCCAAATGATGATCACCTATCACAACCCTTCTGTGAGGTGACAAGTTCCTCACCTTTTCATGGATTCTGCCCATAACCAACCCACTTTTGATAATTCTTCAAGAAAGACACAAACAGCTCCTCGCTGTGGGAGGCATCAAGTGGATAAAAGCAGAAGCAGTGCTTTGCTGATTGAGAAACCATCTATCCAAAACACTTACACAGGTCAAGTGCCTGCAGAAGCTGTGAATGAAAAGGTGTTCCACTGCCTGAGGGCTTAATTCCAGTCATACTCCACCTCTTGTTTCTTGGCTACCATAAAAAACACTTCAATACTCTACAGCAAAACCTTAGTCAAGTCTATCAGCTGATATGAAGATACAAACTGAGGCAAAAAGGGGCAGAGATTACCAGGTCAATTACACCAGTAGCTAATGTTTARAAACACTATCTAGGGCAGATAGAAGTATCTGAAAAAAATCCAAATCCTCCAGCACCCCTCCATTCTTTCTACACAAACTCCCTAAGAACTCACCAGGACAGATTCAGGAACTGTCCCTCATGCACCATAAGAACCCTCATCCTCCTCARTCTGCTCTGCCTCAAGTTTTCTGCAAAGTGTTCCCCTTTCACAAGGTACAAATATTTACATGTAACATTTTCAGTGAAGCTTACCTTTTTGCTTTCCTCCATTTCATGTTCAAACATTGCATTAAAAACTGGAGATCGCGCTGTAYCAAGAAAAGTAAATATTAAATATAATCAAACTTTAAATTTATGGCAAATTAAATTACAAAATAATAGCAATACAAAAGTAGAAAGTACCTGCAAGGACAGATTTATGAGCTTTGAATTCTTGTCCTCCTACATAAAAACTGCAATCTGTAAATCTTGTTGTTTCCCAGAGATTCCCTAAATCTTCTGCTAGTCGACATTCAGGTACCTTCAAAGTGTTTGTATTAGACTGTCCTGATATATTTACTGAGTCTTGGACCACGCTTACCTAACAGAAAATCACAGCAAGACAACTCCTTCATAACTGAATGCCAACAATAATTAAATCACAGTACCTATTGCTAGAATTCCAACAATTCCAAAGCAAAGCAAAAAACAGTGAAGCTTCTGGCATTAGGCCAGACCCATAAATTAATGCTTTACAGTTTACTTTTAAGTAACATAAAACAAACAGGGCTTACTCTAATATTGTGTACTTATCCAACCAAAACAATAAGAGAGAGCACAATACCACATGCCACCTGACAGAAATGCCAACACAAATAAGGACAGATACAGTTCTTGGAAAACCAGTGGGAACAAAAACAAGTTAATGCTATTTCAGAGTTAAATTAACAGTTCAACACTTCATCCATCTCAGTAAAATATACACAATATAAAATTATATACAGATCATCAGGATCACATGGTCACAGAAAAGTTTCAGAAGAACAATCTGTAGAATTTTTCAATAAGATATCCCTTATTGTATTGACAGTTAAGTTTATACATAACCTACAGTGTGATAATGMAAACTATAACATGAAATAATGCTCCTTCATTATTTCATTTTGCTTAGTCCAAATGAGGCAGGAATCACAAGTAATTGTTTTCCAAACAACATTAAAAACCATTACTTTCAAAATACAAGGTGTAAGTAACTTCAATAAGGAAATGCATTCTCACAGGATGTAGTTTCTGTACAGAACCAGTTCAGAAAACTGAAATATGTGCATTTGAAGTGAATATTCTGCCATTATTCCCCACTAATGAGTCTTTCATTTAGGAATGGAACAGGACAGCAGCACTCCTTGCTGCTTTTTCAGTTATCTTCACATACTAAGTTCTTTAATCAGTGTGTTGGGAAAACAGAAGAGCTCAGCAGGTTTTGCTTCTCTTGTCTGAGAGCACAGACCTGAGAATAAAGCCTTTGTAATGAGCCATACTACAAGATCTTGATCACTCCACCTCTCAAATACAGAAAATTAGGATTAGATTTTAAGAGAAAATGCTGATACTGTTAGGATCAGGGCTTTGATTGATTTCCAAAGGCATCTGGAATAAATCTGGCATAAAGCAAAACCAGCACAGCCCAGCTTCACAGAAAGTTGGAGCACTGCAAGCCAAACTCCAGACCAGAAGAGGAGGAGGATGATCCAATTATGACAGCAGCTTGGGGATTTGAATCACTGCCTAATTCCCTGTATCATCTCACACCCCCTTGTGAATACAGGAAATTCCTTTTTATTCTTCCACCTTAAAAAAAAAAAGAAGAAACCCAAAGCACAGCAAAATCTCCCTTTCACAGTTAGACTGTACATTTATAACATTGAAAAAAAYCTATAGAGCTATTTCCCAGTATTCACACACACAGTGATTTCAGGAGATATACATACACACAAAGGAACTTTCAGCTTAGCCAAGCTTATCTTCTGTTGCCAGAGGAGAGTTCTGCTTTTCCAGAGCCTTGACTCAAAGTTCATGGTCCCAGCTGTCCACACATCATCTTTCTGTTAGCTACAGACAAGGCCTAGGGAAAGTCATCTACACACTCTTTATGTGCACCTAAATGATTTCTGACCTTCCAAGCCTCTGATTTAGAATGGTTTCTAATACAAGCTGAGAGCTGGGCAACACAACAATTTGCTACRGGCCATCTCTTCAAGATATAACCCAAGCAAAGTTGTAATTCAAATCTCCCCCACCCAAGTGACCTGGAGTGTATTGTCCTTTAAAGATTCCAAATACAAAGGACTACAGGGGTCTGACCTTTCATATCTCAGTCCAACAGGCAYGCCGTAAATCAAGTGCATCCTCTTATTGTTTATAATATATTTAAATAAAGCTGAAATCCAATCAAGTTATCYCATATAACTAATGAAAACTTGTCAACATGAACAAGTTCARTGTGACGACACTTAACAAGGAAAAYGTCCATGATTTTCTTGATTTTGAATCTGTGGTAATCTAATGGTAAGGGTGATATGAATGATTCCTTAGACTACTAAAGCAGGTAAGAGTTCTGTGAAAGCAGAGAACATTCTATTCCATTAGSAAATGGAACATCTGCAAGGACTCAGTACTTTCAGATTATATGAAAAARGAGAATTCAGTCAGAGATCAGTGTGCCCAAAAAACTGAGGCTGTATTTAATCCCAAGTTGCTGCTGGCAGCACTAGACTTCACAAAATATTAAACTTAACAGCCCCTCAGGTCCCATCCAAGGGCATATCCAGCTGATCTCAAGAATCTCTGGCAACACAGAATGAATATCTTTGCTGCCAAAGACAACCAAATAATTTTCCTGCAAGCCAACAGGAAGAAGGGCCCACCAACAGCCAGTAATGAGAGACCTTCACTAAATACCTGCTACATCTGACAAGTTTTATCAAGCCAAGTGCAAKAGTTAAGAAGGGGTAAGTCAGTTTTCCAAACAGGAAACAAGTAGGAAGGCAAACATGGAAATCAGAGCTTAACAGTAAAGTTCTAAAAGGACAAAAACTTCAGGCTTATCTATAGAAACAGGTCCTTCAAACAACACCTGTCATTTCTAAAGACAGCTGAAGAGCTGGTATCACACATCCAAAGAAAGAAATTCTTAAAATATTTGGATTTTCAAGTTTTTCCTTCACCCTGAAACAAGCCAGAAGTTATTTTAACATGTTCACCRTGAACAACTAAATGTTTTACTTCTTTCCACATTTATAAACAGGGTAGGTCCAACACTTCACAAAAGCCACTCACATTAAAACATCAAGAAATYTTCATAGGGAAACACAGCTAAATTCAGTGATTAGCATCATAATTTAAATAACACTATTTCTCTGTGGAAATCCAGTATTTCTTCTACTCATATTTTTTAAACAAGCCCAATCTCTAAAATTAGAGAGTGATCTATTCCAACAGCAAATGCTACTTTTAAGAGCTTTTCATTTACATCAAAGTGCTCATTAGGAGGACAACTTAAGAAGAGAAAATACTCAAAAGTATCTTTACAGAACCATAAAACACTTGTTATATCTGCTTTTATCACCCAAATAATTGTATTCATAACAAATTTATCATGCAGCTAATTTAACTTGTCTAAGTGAAAATAAGATGCACTATATTCGCAATATCTAGTCTCAAGGGCCACATTTCAATTATTCTTCTACCCAGCATAATGACATATAATTAAATTGTAATCTTGCCAAGACAATTTTACACATTTCCTGTAAATACACAGATCAAAGCAAACTTATTAGCAGTTAGAGCATCTATCATCCTCCTAAGTCACTAATCACTTTATGGCAGCCCAGATAACCAGCCAATGTATATTCAACATACACTCCACTTATACTGCTACTTTCTCTGCTTTCCATTTTTAACACCAAGTAAGCTTTTTACTAAAATTTAATAGGAAAATTTAGGTTATGGACATAAATGACATTATAGAAGACGGGACCCACAATACACCATGAAGTTAAATTTATAGCACAGCTCTCAATGTTAATTTTCAGTATCAAGCACACCTCCTATTAGATCCTTGCATTCTCTCAGAAAACAAAATGTAACAATTAGTCAAAAAAGGACGTGTTTAATTTACTGGAAAGACCTGATCATTGGTTAAAGCAAACAACTAGGATATTAAAGGAATATAGACTCTGACGATCAGTTGGGCTTTCTTTTATAATGTGAACCAGTATGTGAACATTTCCATCCACTGAAAACCAATCCTCTAATTCCAAATACAACTTTTTTAAATAAAAGTGACCTCAGTAAAACAACATTTCTCTAGACAGCACACAGCAGCCACCTCTGCCATAAACAATTCTACAGACAATTCTAAAGTAACTGTGGCAAATTCATAGAGAAGTCCAGCAGTTTACAAGTGATCAATTCAATATTCTACACCTCAGTGTACAAGCACCAAAAAAATAAAATAAAATGCAATACAGACAAAGCAATGTATATTTTACCAAGTTTATGGTTTTCAGAAARCAATTTTAGAGTATGTTACTGTTTAAATCGACAAAAATCTCTTTATTAGAGCAGGAAACATTTTATTTAAAACTTTATTACTTAAAAATTAATACCCACCTCACAAAATAATGTAAGCTTGTCATCTGGTAGAAGACCATTAGCTTCATCTAGTAAAAAATCTCTTCGGATAAATTTCTTAAACCCCCAGTCCTTGCCTTGCACAAATCGATATGCTCTTTGGCTTTCTGATAAAAAATTGTGTACAAATACAGCAAGTTAAAGGAAAATATTAACAAATAGCACCCAATTCCACATCAAGCCTAAGTGGTAATAAAAAAATTCATCAGTTTCACACATTTGGATCATGTGTCAAGAGAAATGATTAAAACCTTTTTAATATTGTAATAGTGTTATTTTGTAATACACTCGATAGAACTTGGTGGAGCACAATTTGTAATTTGAACCATATCCTCTCATTAGATCTCTCAGGCACCATCCAGCAAAAGGAGGTTCTCAGTGAGTGTTTAAGAATGCCAATGTGTCAAAACAGGAATTGTTCAGARGGAAGCACCATTAGAATGAATTTGTCACCACAAACCCATCCTGACAACGCTCTGCAGTTGTCATAACAATCTGGTTTGACTTCTTCCTGAAACGGAAAATCTTGTTTCACAGGTTGAAATGATTTTGAAATACAGTAAAAGCATTAAAATAGCAAAACAGAAATGAAAGCTTTCAACTACTAAACTATTTTTTGGTCATAAAAGATATTAATTATATTTATCTTTTTGGCCCCAGTTATAAGAATTATTTTTTTTATCCATCAGATTTGCTGTGACTGCACAACTTTTTTTTTCTAAAGCTTGCCAAAAAAGAATTCCCATAGTCATGTCAGTGTAAACACATGTAAATCCAGTAAAATCACACATTTTACATGGGTGGTTGACTGAAAAGAGGSCACTTGTTGCCCAAATCAAACCACAGGAAAAAGAGCACCCTATACTTAAAGTAAAATATGGGAAAGAGGTTATTTGGGAATGGCTTCGAGAATCTAAGTAGAATAAAGCACATTCTGAATTAAATTTAGAATGATTGTTCAAAATGAAGGCAGCAAGAATACTGAAATAAGAGCAGAGGGGGAAGTGGGGAGGGATCGCATTAAGAGTTCTTTCTTAAAGAACTTTTCTTTCATTCCARAAAGCTGGGTAAGAAACACATCACCACTTCATTTGCTGTACACAGAGATGCCTCAGCTAAAGAGAGCACTCCAGAAGTTTAAGTCAGAAGTTTGTAATAAAAGCAAAGTGTTTTTCATGACAGAACCTGTTTAAAAACCTTCCACAATAAAGCCATCAGCAAAGCCAGACTTCCCCACACTATTGACCTTGGCAGCACCACTGGAACACACTGGAGCATGTACCACAGAAAACACACACGTGTCACACACTGCCCTCACCTCCAAGAGCTGGAAAAATTCTATTCAGAACAGCTCTTCACTAGGATTATATMAAGGAAAATATCCTGTAGAGATTGTTTTTCACTGTATTTTCAAATACACTGAGGAGCCACCCAGGAGCTGCCACTGCAGGAGGTGTGAGGTCCCTGTCCCTGTCACCTCATCACACTCCTGAATCAAGAAGCCTTTGCCCATGCAGAGCACAGCAGCAGAGGGAAATGCACTCTCAAGTGCAGTGTGGGCAACAGCACAAACACACAACACTGTTCACATTTGCAAATCTGCATACCAAGGAGGAAAAACACGTTTTAAAACAATATTATCTAATTTTTTCTGTATCTGGATTAGTGTTTTCACACTTTTACCTACTTTTAACCTATTACCTTGAATTAAAAGAAAAAAAMAATCAGAAAATCACCTTCCCAAAAGTGTTCACAAATTTCTTCTCTAGATTCAGCCCAATTCTTTACCCTGCAGACTTAGATTTTACTCTTAGCAGCAACAACCAGTGTTAACCCCCAAAATTAAGAACCAAAATAGAGCAGCACAAACGTGCAAATGTATTTTTCTTCYAATAAAGTCAAAATGTTAGCTCACTATCTGTTTCATACACAGCTTCATCGCTTGAAGCAGCAGCCTATGCATAAATTATCAATTTACAAGGGACATTGGAAGTGGGGCATCATTTTCCTGTCTCAGTAAATACACAGCACACACAGATGCAGGTGGCAAATGGCTGGAGAGTCCAAGAAATAAGTTTTCTGTTGGTAATTTCCCAAAGTGAAATGATATTTATAACTCCTGTGGTGCCAAACCCAGCACAGCCACAATTGCAGAAGCTGCAGACACACCCACTCATAGGATTTTTAGCACTGCAGTGCATGATGAACCAGCAGAGATGATGGGTCAGGTTTGGGTGTTTGCTATAGACAGGAACRAACAGGTCACTGGAGATTGGGGTCCTAGAGGGACAACAAATCAACAAGAACCCACAATGAACCCCTAAGGCAAACAAGGGGCCAGCAGGACCCGGATAGAGACTAAAACAGATTGCCCAGATAAGCTGTGGAGCCTCCATTCCCGGAGATCTCAAAGCATCCCAAGTCCCAGGCAAAGTGCTCAGGCTGACCCTGAGCCTCCAGAGCCCCTGTGTGCAAACTCAACAATTCTGTGCTTCTACGATTATCTCCAAATAGGTTTTGATACAGTTTCACATTTTATTGCAAATACCAATCCACTCCAGGACCAATCCAGTCCAGATGTATACATCCTCCAAATGTACACAAATGTAGCTTTGCTCACATAAGCTCCAGAAAAGGAAGTTTGCAGGGACTGAAGAAACCATAACCATCAGTGTAAAAGGATTAGTAGAGTGAAACATGCATGTGAAACATGCATTTACCTTCCTTCCAAAGAGTCCAATAATTTAATTTTTACATTTGAACTCAGTTCTGTGGATTTAGTTCGATGATTACAAGTTACTTAAACAGAAATAGCATAAACTTTGGGTATAAACACTGCAGAACTACWGACTTTCTGCAAGAAATGCAGAATTTACAACAAAACAGGACCTGAAACATCTCTTAAATCCTGGTGTAGAAGGGAAGAAAAATAGATATTCTTCATGYACAGGACTTGCAGCAGAACAAATTCAGTGCAGATCAGCATTAAATTATTCATTTCCACAAGAATCCYAGCTTTCCCAAACAGCATTTCCAATGAAGGTTGTGCTCACAAGTTTGAAACTAAGAGCCTTCCATACATTTTTCATATCAACAAAACAATTAAATCAMATCACCAGTTATTTCAAAGTCTTCTAATTCCCTGGGGACAAGGCACATGCTTTTAAACTGATTACAGAGTAAATCAGGTGAAATAGACCAAAATATTGTAAAGGATGCCTAAAAAAATCCAGTCATCTCTGCTTATCCTATTTAACAATGGAAATCAAACACTTCCAATGTGGCCACAAACAAGCAAATACACCTCTGCTAACAGGAAACAAGAATAATCTGCTGGAAAAACTAAGTGACAAGGACCTGGAGTGACAGCAGTTGGCAATGTGCTGTAATTTATACTGCTCAGGAYAGAATTAACATAGCTCAGTGATCAGAAATGTGTGAAACATGAACAGGATTTTATGATTATGTTTCTAAAAGGAAATTAAAAACGTATTTTAAAAGTTTATCTCAATATTAAATTCTCCTCTCAACTGAAAAAAAWAACATTGCTGATGTTTTTACAAAACCACATTAATATTTCCTTACCCATTGCTTTTGTTTCTTCTCTTTTAGCATTCAGCAAGGAAAATTTGAATTTTGCTCTGACTTCACTTTTTGGACAACTGACTAAAAGCAAATACAATGACAAGTAGTCTTTGCTTTCATCATCTAATCCCTTTGGATTCACTCTCAGGCACCTGAAAAAAAAGGCGAAATTGTAATTTTTTTAATAGTACCCAGAATAAATTCAGAAATACTTTTACAAGACACAATCATAAATGCTACTGAAATAAATGTTTCCTTTGTGATTGCTGACATTTTAAAATTAGAACCAATCCATACCTACAGTAACCCTCCMAGAAGTGTCCAAATTTTAATATTTATTTTTAATTTAACTTTACAATTTTTGTGAGCAAAATAACCCCAAAACAAAAGCAAAGCACTTGCTCAGATAAAGACCTTACCATTTCATTTTGTCATTTGGCCCTGATGAAAATGTAGAACTCTTTAAAACTTCACCCATTTCTTCGCGGCAAAAACTGAAGTTATTAATGGTCCACATGTATGAAAATTTTACTACTTTAACCTGAACAAAAGATCAGAAAATGTTAAGAAAATTTAATTTACATATCAAGCATTAGCTATGAGAACTACTTAGATCGTTAGCTATATTTATTCAATATGTCAATAACTTTAGTTTAGGTTTTTTTTAACAATTACTATGACAACAACAGAAAATGAAGGCATTGGGATTTATGTAGATTACCTGGGTGTAACACCAGCTTTCAGCCACAGGTCCACTGGACATCTCCCCAGGAGGAGGTGGGGTGGSAACCCTTGACATTGCCACTTATTGCAGGTTTATAGTATCAAGAGAGCAATCCAAGCTTCAGTAATTCTCCTAAAAAAAGGAATTCATACATTTTGTTCACCCTTTTTAGGCGTGGGAAATACAAAAACTCGTATTACTGTGYTTACTAAATGATGCATCTGAAAATTAAACCTGAAAAGAGGACAATGGCTCTGCTGGGTGTCACACATTAACAACCACTGGTGCCCAAAACCTGCAGGCTGAGCCCTCACACAATAATTTATAAAAATAAGCACCTCTGCATCACACACTAATGACAATATTTCAACATCTCCTTTGCAAATTACCRCTTTGGCCACTCCAGAAGTGTTATAACTTTCTTCAGGCTCTCCTCCTTTGACTTGCAGAGTACCCAGAGCACTCAGCCATTAGCACAATGCCTTAGGTTTTCACCCAGACATAATTCACAAGAACACTCAGCCACCTGGGAGGAGAATAGGTTCACACAACCCTGAGATTCCTGAAAGGAGGGTAAGAAATCAGACCTGCATTTCAAGCAGTATTTTCTTTCACAGATCTTTAACACCAACAGACACAGCTAAAGAACTATAATACCACCAAGCCAGAAAAAACAGTTTCACTCAACTCCCAASAAGAAATAAAGGGATTTTTTTATGAATTACCAACACCTAACAGAGCACTGCAGCTCCTCCAGCCCACCAGGAACTGAGGCACTTGTCCAGATCCTCACAGCTGGCTACACAGCAGCAATTGGGCCTGGCCAATGAAAGAAGGTGGGCAATGAAAGGGCAGCTCTGGGTTCCTGGCTGGCTCTTCTCTAAGGGAGGGTTTGCTCTCAGCTGTGGGCAGATTCCTGTCACAGCCTCTCACTTAAGCCGCTTCATTAAATTGCTAAAAAAGTGAAATGAACMCTGATCAAACCAGAAAAAAATCAATTATTTCTGCCACAAAACATTTTCTCTTAGAGCAGAAAGTTTCTTTAAACATATCCTGCTATCACTTAGAAGCAACCATCTTTCTGCAACATTTGACTGCTTCACTGTACAGCTCTTTTTAGCTGTGATAGAACAGCATTAATTGTCCTCCTCAAAAGATGTGATTGCACATCACTAATCATGATGGAACTCTCCAAGGATGGAGCAACACTTAGAAACAAGGTTTTAGGCAAACACTGGTAAAAACACACTGCAAGAGCATTTCAATTCAGTACAATTCAGTCATGATGCAACAAGTTCATCATTCCTACAGGAAGAATTCTGCTCTGTGCAATGCTGTGATCCTCACTGGATGTTCTCCCCTCTGCCTTTCTGGTACTGCTTCTCACTCATGGTATGAAGCAGCCCTTCCACATCAAAGCCTGCTGACAGGTGATTGCTCTGAATCACAGAAGTATAAGAGCTTGAAAAGAAAGCTAATTCTCAGTTTTTACCAGATGAGGAAGCAGATGCTTTATAATAACATGCCTTAATGAATCTCTACCAACAGATCTGCTATGACAGGGTGAAAACAAAACACTGAATAGGTCTCCTGTAAGATATGGATCCCTGAGACATTGAAAACTAATCATAAACACAATTCAGCTGTCTTAAACAAATGAGTTCTCCACAGATGAAACTAATATTTGTGACAACATTCAGTACTTCATTAGTACTTTCTATAAACGAAAAACCAACATCATCCCTAAATTTAAGATAACTGAACTTGTTTGCTTCATGTTTTTTTAAGCAGGAAACACATCTATTGTGCATGTTGTGTTTACACAGTTTCTGCTTACATGTTTACAATTGGTTTTGATTCTCTGTACAGAACCACCCAGAGTAAAATTCCTGGGAAGGATACATACAAACTTCTGCTTTCACAAAGCAAATATTAGCACTTATATTACCATTACTTCTGGAAGCACATCCTACTCAGCGGTGACAACTGAAGCTGTTCCCCAAATGCAATGGATTTTGAGACAGAACTATATCCTGAAAGGGTTAGAACAGCTTACCTCAGCCTTACTGACCCTGCTTGCTGCTCCTTGATTCTCCAAAGATAAAAGTACGAAGAACACAACCCATTCCTTRTTCTGTCATTTGCATGAGATGCACAGGACTGTCTCTTCTCTCATCTGTGCCTCAATTCTTCAGCCCATTAGACCAGTCAGCTCCCAGTAACCATGAAGGAGCAGCAGATCTGAGCCAAATTTGCTCTGAAGGGGTTTCTAAATTGGAAAAGCCTGAAAATAACTGCTGTACACAATCTCTTTTAAGAAAGTGTTCAGCGACCTTGGGCCAGCTACCAGTAGTTATCTGCCCACTCCCATCTCACAGCTAAATCAGCTTGATTCACTGAGAATTTAACTYTAAGCAAAGGTAGTTATTTGCAATTATTTTCAGGTCCATCTGTTGCCTTGTCTCTGTACCTGCTTTACCCATGGCAGCTGTGCCTCAGAAGCTGCTTCCACCTGCTGCATGGCCTTCATTTAAGTAAGGCCTGATTTTACCTAAGTACACTTCTCAGGTCCTTCTGAACAGCCTCAGCTTTTTGTAAGGTTTCCCCTTTACAGCACTAGCATCAGATAAGTGATTTTCACGACCTCCTGATAYACCTCTGAGGAACAGATTAACACTTCACTTTTTTTGCATGGATTTACTAAGCCAAACATATTTTTAGACAGAAACCTGGCAGAAAGCAGTAATTTAAATCCTTGATACTGGGAGTCTGTGTTGAGGAGCTGTCTGTACTTTTTAGTACGTCTGAGCACACAACTTAAACAAAACAAAGGACCAACCAAGACAAACTGAATAGTGGGAGAATGAATAAACAGAGTTTCTGATGCTCTGTTAACATGTACCAAAAGGGAGAAGGATGGAAATGGTTCAGCAGTACTGCAGATCTGCCCTTCAYTTAATCAATTAATTGGGATTTGGGTGGGGTCTAAGGTATTTACCAGAGCTACAAGGTGAGAGAGAACACAAGCTTCCAAGATGCTGTCCTGAAAAAGTCCTTGGAGAAGGACTTTGGCAGTCTGTAGACTGACAGCCAGACCACACTGAGCAGCCACCAATGGTGACCAGGGCAAAGTGCCTGAAGATGAGAACAAAGATGCAAYCCTTTGTTCTACAGTGCTCTACATGGGGAGGAGACTAAATACTACTCTGAAGAAACTATTTATGAATCATTGATCAGCCACTGYCATCAGCTCTGACAAAATGGTTTTCCAAGTACCAAGCTCTCATCACAGCCTATTAGGCCAAATGGTTGGGAACAGAGAGAGCTGCAGTTCACAAAACCAGTCAGGGAACGACTGGGTGGAATTCAATCAGTGAATAGTGCAGGAAGACAGGTCTGCTATCTGCAGGATGAAACAATTGGAGGGACAATTTTCATGCTAGAACCTGCATTTATTACTCTGCAGGCTATCATGAACAAAGCAGCAGAAATGAGGGAACATTATCAGACAATAGCTCCAAGAATTTTCAGGCAATGCTGGGCCTGTCTGGACACGGCCCAACAAACCAGTCTGTGTGGCCAGGCAGAAATGTCTGACCATCAGGGCAAACACGCACTGGGAACAGGAAAACAAGCTTTAATGGATGGGGTAAAAGAAGTTTCTGGTTTTCAAAAGGAAAATGAGATGTATTTYTAAAGGGTGTCAAGTTCCTTTGTTTGGAGTTTTTTCTAATGAACTGATATACTGAATGTTGTACAGCAGCCAGTGCTGATTTAATTCAGAGTTTGTGTTCATTGTCTTCATTGAACACTTAAGTTCATAAAAAAACAGGTCAAATGTTCTTTGCTTGTACTTCCAGACCCCAAACATGATGGGCTTATCACTTCTTCTACTGGTCTGTTAAGGAAGGTATTGGCTTCACCTGATAATCACTCTCCAAATAGACCAGATTCTGTTAAATTTGGATCTTCCAGGAGCTGATCCTCCTACAGTGAGCGAGTAGGCAGAAATAACATCAAAAAAAGGAGATTTCTCAAAGCACATTTTATTTAGGAGTTAACTGAAGTGCCCTCCTAGTCAAACAAATACTTATGCTGAACTTAAAGCCATGTGAAATTGATTATTGTTAATTAGTTACCTGCACACAGTGTAAAGAAAGCACAGGCTACCTTCCAAAGTATGTATTTGCACAGATTTTCATCAAAAGCTGTATCAGATCTCCATTTTCTCAACTTTTAAGAAGAGATCTTAAGATTCAAAATTACTTCCTACATCAATAGTATGACTTTCAAAAATATTATCTTGTTTCCCCTGWCTGAAATTGAGTATTTATCAACATTATTCTAAACAAGGTTACTTTTCAACCTCTTGGAGCTAGACAAGAGCACATTCCCAGTCTCTTACATCTTGGGCTGGAATTATCTCCATTTTTTCACTGAAAAAGTGACTAGCTTGTTAAGAAAGCACCATATACACAAGAACACATAAAGAAAAATTTTCCACGCCCCCAATAATTGCCCAAAACACTTGATAAAGGTGTCTGAGGAGCTGCCCTGTTAGGAAGATGCTGGGTCTGTCTGTCCTTAGGAGGAGGAAGCAGATGCCAGGAGCTCTCCCAGGGCAGGCAGAGTGCAGCACACGAGGCATCAAACCATTCACAGCAGTGGTTTACTGTGGCATTTCAGAGAGGGATTGCAGCCCCAACACCGCTGGCAGGACGGCTGAACAAACTGCCTGCTGCAGGGTACCCAACACACCCCAMAAGTCAAATCCAGCCTGCCAGAATCCAACCCAAAGATGGTTCTCCAAGCAAATCAGTGACCCTGTCCTGCTCCCTCAGGAATGAGAAGCACGTTGTGAACTCGGTGATCACGTCCTGCTGAGCCTCTTCCTTCCAGCATCCCTTCTTCCCAGGGCTCAGACCTCCAGGATCAAAGTGGCTCCCTCCRGGGTCACACCAAAAAATTCCAAGTGCATGTACTGCATATTCCACTCAGATGGTGACAATCTTTTCCTGAGCACAAAATGCAAAGCTGTTACGAATTAACTTCTTGTCYCCTCTCTGGAAATACTGATATTTCATCACTGGCTGAAATAAAGAYCACCCTCTAAAGTTTAACTGGAAAATAACATTCTGCCCATCCAACTTTTTATTCCTAGTAAATATATAATTCAGAAACCAAATGCAGTTTGTGAAATTTTGACGGAGTGGCTTTAAAAGAAAATCCAAAATAAGTCCTTCATTCTGTAACATCAACTTCCAAAAACCCATTCAAAATAAACATGGTGTAGTTACAGAGACACTTATTTAATTTCCTCTCACTAAATGATCAGTGAATAAAACGTTACATAGTATTATATAATTAATATGYAAGTGTTTTATATAAAACTATCAATATTTCTTCAAGGAATCAGTTTCATTTTTCAAATTACAAAGAAGGCAMATTCTTGGGAAAAACACCATCTTCTCACTTCTTGGCTGAGGAAGAATATATTTATGAATATAAAAATGAAGGAAACAAACAAACCAAATCAAAATAGTTATATCTGAAGTGAAAGACATTATAAGGCCAAASACAAAGTTATTTCTGCACTGCCCCACCTGGACCCAGCTGGATCACACAGTTCTAGGCAGCATCAGCTCATGAAGGCCTAACTATTCAAGAGTGAAAAAAGCCATGTTCCTTTCCCATTGATCACAGAAGGATTTGTGTAACAACCACCCACCACCTGGGTCACACTTCATTTGGTGGCATGAAATGCCTATGGCTTGAAATTTTTTTCTTTTTGTTAAAGAGTTTGTCTTATAAGCTAATTAAGCTTACATAAATTCCTACAATTTTTACTAGTAMGTAGAAAAAAAATGAACTTTGCAAAAAATAGGATTGTTTTCTTAATTAGGAGGATTTGCATCCCTTCACAATAGATCTTTTTGAAAGAATTGCTGTTGTATTTCCTAAACAGCTAACTACTAAACTAAGTTTCCTGCTGGATGATCCACAACACAATAACAGATGCCTGAAAGGTCTATTAAACTCAGGCAGTTTTCCAATTTGTTCAGTTATTATCTCCACTGAAAACACACTGATGATATACCTACAAAAATTTAAATACAGTGTTCAGCATTTATTGATTTTTTCCATCACTGCATCACTTGAGTGAACAGAATTACTCATACTTACTCAATTGCAATAACATTATCCACCCCCTAAGTTAGAAAACTTATAGGTTAAGGAGGCACTACACTTTATGTTATCTGTACTTGCAACATGAAAAATTTCTCCTTTTTGGGGCAAAAGAAGGGAACAGCAGTTGGGCTAATCACAGGAAACCCCTATGACACTTACTGAAGAGGCAGCCTGTAACACTTAAAAAGGTTTGAGGCTTTTTTAGAACACGATATTAAAAAATGCTTATTTAAGTATATATTTGCTCTGGAAYCTCACAATAGCAACTAAGTTGACACAAACCCAGCTTTGGGGCTTAAATCAGAAGCTCTGGCTGCTCCTGTGTGCCTCATGCTCACCATGTCACCCACACATGCTCACCATGCCATCCCACAGCTCTGCTGGAAGCCTGTGCCCTGCCAGGAGACACCATCAGCAGCCACAGCACCAGCCAATTCATGACTCTCTCCACACTTTTTCAGTGAGGAAAAAAAATACTGCCATGGACTGGGCTGTGACAGCTGAGAAACTCCATATCCACCCTGTCACCCCTGCCTGGGGACAGTAAACTCCAGCAGAGAGAGGACAGACAGCTGGGGTCACAGACATCTCAAAATAGCTGCAACTAAGACTCCAGAATTGAAAAGCACATCCTCATGGTGCTTCCAGCAAAAAGGCCCCAGCAAGGCATAACCCAGCACATGGGAAATGCCCAACTTCTCAGAAGGATGATGGTGTACCTCTGACTGATGACTCTGAAGCCAGCAGCTCAAAATTAGCAAGGTAATACTATTAGTTGTAAAAACTGTAAAGTTGCTTACACGCTGTTTTCAGGCTTTTCTCTCAATTTTCTTTCCTATCCTAAGGCTTTGAAAAATAAAGTTCAATTTTACCTGAGYTGTGAGAAAGCCCAAGTGCTCAGCAGAGCAGGAGCTAAAACTGCCTAGTTTACACCAGCCAAGTTCACTGATAAAAATGCCTCAGCATTAGCCTTGCACTATTGTTCTGTAATACAGGAAACCCACTGTGCTCTGTATTAGATATCCCAGGCCATCCCCTACAGCAGTCATCTATGCATTTCCCTGGAGAAGAAATGCAAGATTATTTCTTCCAGCATTTTTCATTTTCATTGTCCAGTCTAGTTTTACAGGACCCAAAAGAGGTGTATTTCCACCACGATTCCTCTTGGGAAAATATTCTATTCAAATAATCTATTGCTGTCGGGGTTTGTTTCCTGGTATACAGCCAAAGTGATCTTTTCCCTTCCTTAGTTTCACCCCATTACTGTTACTCCAACAAATCACTGACATGYGAAAAGTATATTAAATGAAGACATTTTTTCCATAAATGCTTCAGTTACACACAATAAAGAGTTCACCAAATCAAAAATGCTAATCTCAAACTTTCTTCTTGGCACTTGGAACAGGAGTTTGTATAAGCCAGCAGAAAGCTGATTCCAATTGTAACAAAGAAATATTTTTCTCTAGCAGATTCACAGYAAGTATGGCGTGGTYTGGGTTGTTTTGATTTTCTTTTCTCTTAAAATCCATAAGATTTGTGGAAAGCATTGGCCTGCACTCACTGGAAAGAGGTGCTGTATTGTCATTGGCTGCAAAGGAGCTGTACAGGGCAGCAGAATGTTCTCCTCATTAACTTCTGCAGACTGGCATCACCTGCAAAGCTCACACTGAATTGGTACAACTGCTTTCAGCAGGCAAAAGCTCATACTAACAGACGCTCTCAGGAGGGGGCTGATCAGTCATTTGTTGCCCTGTTACCTCTCACGGCAAAGCAGTGGTCACATTTGTGCACACAGCTGCCTCTTGGAGATTCTGAGAGTCACAGCTCATTTCAGGCCTCCTCTATGCCCGAGTGTCAGACTTAATGCAAAAAACAAGTGGTATTTTAAAGCTAGGAAATTGAGAAAAAAGGCCTAAAACTCAATTCTGCCAGAGGACCAAACTGCATTTGAAGTTAATTTGCCCCAAGAGTCTTGAAATTGAACTAATCCACAACAGTTGATTAGACACATCCTAGGAAAGACAGGCAGGCCAAGAGGTAGAGCTGCACACACACTTGCTTTGGTGACTGTGAAGCAGTGATCTCTAAAAGCCACCAATGCCAGCAAAACTTAACATCTCAGGACTGGACTGCAGCTAAACTGGTTTAGACCCACGGAGATAAAGGAAATCTTAAAAGTTCACAGAATCCTAGAATATCCTGAATTGGAAGGATGACTGAGTCCAGCTCACAAATTAGTCCAACAGAAACTGGCTTCTGAATTTCAAAGACAAGTAGACAACTTCTATCATTCAAAAAACATCCAGGTATGGTTCTGCTTATACCTCAGGATTTAAGAACCATTTTGATATAATCTGTTTGAGATCCCTTTTTTCACTACAAAAACAATCCAAAGCTTGGCAGTTTCCTGTAAGTTTCCCCACTTAGACACTCTTAATTGCTCAAGCCAGAAGAATATTTCCCAAGTAAGCAGCAAGGCAAAGAGGCTGGCACAGGCCTGTCGGGGTGGCCTGGCTGTGCAGTAAATAGATTTGGTTTCATCTTGGGTGCTGACAAACAAGGCAGACCAGAAGCAGATCTGAGTGTGCTGCTTTCTGCCTCCATGCACACACAGGAGACACAACCCCGCAGTGAATCATCCCACGCCACACACGCAGCAAAACGCTCTCCCAGAGCACAGAAACAAACAGCAGGAAAAAAGGAGATTTACTACCAGGAAATCAAGAAGTCAGCCAGCACCAAGTGCCGAGCTCCTCTTCACAAGTGACTCTGGAAAGCTCTGAAGGCTCAGACGCTGTAATTTATTAGTAACCCAGACTAACACTTGATGATGTTACTGCCATATATCTTTCCCCTCAGCACTCAGTGAGCAGAGTCTCACACTTGTTGGAGGGGATGGCACCTTTCCAAACACAACTGCTATTTAATCATTAAAAATGATGCCTGGCCTGTAAAACAATACTCAAAACCACTGGCTACAGAATAAAAGTGGGTTTTGCTTGTTGATCTTATTAATGTAACTAATCATAGAAACTAACTCTGGGTATAAAGTTTGCCACACACAAATTTTGAGCAGTTTACTGCCTATGGAAGCTTTTCTTTCACTTCTAGTTATATCATGCTTTCCTCCTCTCTTCCCTTCCTCTTTTTTTTTAAAGGGGAAAACCCCCACTTCGGCAGAATGTTACTAAAAATGCCCTGTTTTGCCATAAGCAAGACAGGATGTCCCCTAATCACAAGCCTCTCATGAGATGCAACAGTAGTAATTCAAATATTTCAGATTTATGTACGGTATTTTTTACCCTGGATCAACCACCTGCCCAGTGGATTTTGCAAAACTTGCTTAAAATGTATTTATGCAAACTTCTTCAGTATAAGAAGTTTCAGTTTCTTAGAAACTATATCACCCATCGCAACACAAATATTATTCTGCTGCCATTTTAATTTAAATTTGCTCACTATATGCACATAAATAAACAAAAAAATCTACCTTGACATATTCTGCAGAGATCAGAAAAACCCACTGAAAATAGATTTCATACATTTTATTCCTCTGAAACCACCATATGCCAAGTGCAGTGCCAGATCCAAGAGTGAGCTCACACCCACTTGGACAGTCAGTACAGCAATGCATTACATTAACCTGCAATCACACAACTCAGCCAGAGATTTCAGACTGCTTCATATTCAGAATAACATTTTCAGAACTGAAATAATATGACTTAAATAAGTTCATACAGACTCGATGTGGAACTTTCCAAATGCATGAAAAAAATAGCTAAAGAGCGGTATAAATCCAGATGTACACAAATAAATGCTGCAAGTAACTTTGCACACAGCACAGACATGTTAGTTAAAATTACTATTTTGTCCTGTTACAAGAACAGTTACTCAACTTGATATGTAAATATCAGTGTGCCCACTGGTACATCTGATACAAAAAGGAGCTAAGATTTAATATTTTCATTGTATATTGCTTCATCCCTAAAGCAGAAGAAACTATATTAACCACTCATTATATAAATTTATTACAAACAAGTTCAGCTTTTATCTTCAAGAGTTTTGATTACAAACAAGTAATTCTGAAATTAATCTCAGTTAACAAGGAATCTATCTGTTTTAAAATTTAAGAAAAATTGCCACTAAAGAGTGATGGTTTTGTTGCTGAGGTAATGTCTACATATGAAGTAATTCAGAGTCCTATTGTGAAGACAGTAAATATGTGTCTCCTCTAAAGAATTTAGAGGAATTATTAGCTAATCTGAATCACTAGATTAATTAAGTGCTTGAAACAACAAATAACTTGTGTTGAGATTTTTCTTCGACTTAACCCAGTGGTTTTAAACTTAAACTCTGTGTACTGAAATCATCTGTATTTCATAGGCTACAAGCCAAGCTAATGGAGAAAGCAGATTTATCAATTAGAAACTGAATATGAATAAAGAGAGCCAGGAAAATGAAAGCTTTTGTGAACTTTTCCAAAGAAAAAGTCAGCATGGAACAGAGAACTAGAAAGTGGAACACCAGAGGAGAAAGTTATACCAGCTATTCCTCAGGCCAGAGGAGCTCAATTCCAGCTGTTCAGGAAGCAACCGCTGATGCAACCACCCCAAACCCTTTTACAGACACCCAAAAAAAAAAGTTTTAATTGACTTGCTGAACATTCAGCACACAAAAAAACAAGGCATTTGAAAGAAATCAAGCGCAAGTCATCACCCCCCATTTCCTTCATCTCCATTCGCAGCCCTACTCACAAATCRATTTTGCAAAAGACTTGACCAACTGGTAAGTGAGCTCTTGGGAGGGGACCAACATTAAAGGAACTACCAGGAAGCAGGCCAAGAGAAAGCCTGGCTCCCAAGTTTCACCCAGTGATCCTTTCCACTGCACAACAATAAGAGGTTCCCACCCCATGAACTTTGGAAGTTTCCCAACTGCTGGAGACATTTACTCCGCCAACAGCAGCACTGCCTGTGCCAAGAGCTACTCTGTTGCGTTCTGCCTGGCACACAATTGCTTTTTCTTAAAGCACACAGGTAAATTGCACATCAAATGATACTTCACCCTTGAACTACTTTAAGAATTCAAGCCACAATATAGTGCAAGGAGCAAATGCCACATGAACCACAATGGACAAACTGATGGAGACTGTCACAATTAAAAGCAGCGTGTGTAATATTTTTCACCAAAAAATGAAGTGATAAATGGGAGATGCAACACAGTATCAAGGATAAGTAATCTAAATCAGGGAATTTGGATATGCGAGCTCTCTGGATTATTCCATGCCAATGACTTTCTGAATCAGCTGAAAGAGTATCTGACTTTCCACTACATTTCCCAAATGCTATATGCAAACACTCATCACAACAACATTGACAGATACATGCATGGTTGCAAAGTGATTCCTTGTACAAAACACAAAAAACTTTGTAGCTGATAGAGAATAATTTTAAGCCAGGCTTCCAAAAAACACACTGGAAAGCTATTAAATTTGGATACAATGGAACCAACAGAGTTGAGGTTTCTAGCTGAGGCTTTTTAGGTTCAGTTCTCTCCAATACTGAACACACACTCCTGCCAAAATTCCACCACACAAGTTGAATAGCTTAAACATTACCAAAMCCCCACATTTATGCAAAATACTCACTCTATAACAGTTACACACACTTCTTAAGAAACCCAATGAACTAAGGCAAGCAACCATCTTCTCTCAGTTAAGAACTACAACACCAAAATTACCACCACTAAAACACCTCCACCTCTCACAGGGCTGCAACAATCTCCACTMGGTACCGAGCACAAGCTGAATGAGAGATTTCCTACTTCCCTGTGAAGGGACAATTTCAACAGGAACACTTTTRATATGAGTGGGACAAGAAGCAACAGAATGTCACAGGAACATGAACTGGAAATTTTCTCAAGAAATCACAGGAAGGAAGGTCTCTTGTGAAAATGTACGTATTTTGTAGAGGGGAAAGAGAATCATGGAATGGTTTGGTTTTGAAGAAAACTTGAAGATCATGTCATTCCAACCCGCCTGCCATGGGCAGGGACACCTTCCACTGTCCCAGATTGTTCCAAGCATGATCCAACCTGGCCTTGGACACTGCCAGGCATGGGGCAGGCACAGCTTCTCTGGGCACCCTGTGCCAGTGCCGAGAGCCAAGGTACAAGAGGCTCTTGGAGACCACAGGCAAGACCATTAGTCAAGTACTGAGGCAAGTGCCTTCTATTTCATCCCATAACTGCAGGGCCAGGACATCCAGGACAAAATGCACAGTCTTCATGCTTTGATTGGGAGCACAGCATTTCGAAGATCCCAGGATTTTATGACCACAGGTACCAGGCTGCTGCTTCTGGGAAGTGTAACAATCTCACTTAAGACTTCCTTAGTCTCAAYCAGGTTTTGCTAAATACACAGGAAGCAGACTGCTTTTGACAAGGAGACAGAAATGCCCATAAGGCGCATATGAACCTGTCACAAAAACTGTGAGGAAAAAAAACCACCAAAAATATCCACTTGTCATCAACATGAAAATATAACAAAAAAGAAAAAAGCAGGCTGAGGTGGTTTTGTAAGGCGAGACACACAGAAGCCTACGCCTGGGCATACCAAAGCACCTGGAAACATTCAATAGGACAAATTTCTAATTACCACCACCTCTACAACTGCATGGGATGCAAAGAGAAAAAAAGTGAACAGATGTGAAGAGATTGTATATGAAAAACAATGCAGACTGWCTGCAAATGTAGGCAGAAAACCTGGGAAGAATGAATGAAGCGAGAAGTTAATGAGATTGAAGTGCAAGTCAACTGTTTCCTGTTGCTGTCCTCAGCTATTTCCTCTCCACTCCAACTTATGTTGATAATGACAACTGGTTTTATTCTCTCTACTGTATATTTAGGTTCAGGTGCTTTCAAAGGCACAAAAATCAACAGAGAAACACAACCTATAGGGAAAAAAAAGAGGAAAAAAAAGTAGATTTCAACTGAACTGTAAACAGCATGCACTGATGGCTGAAATCAGTGATTAGGGCCAGAGAGAAAACTTGGTAGCTTTTCAAATTCATTTTATATTTGTCTAGAGCATATACAAGTTTTTAATAGCAACAAGTAGCTTGTGCCGCCTATGCAAGTACAGAATGTAATTCTTTATTTTCACTGACAGTTTAAGAGCAGGCTGCAAAGTACCAAAGTTAAAAGTTTGGCAGAAAGCTGTTTCAAGTGAATATAACACCAAGGATATTTCTGGATATWTAAAATCTCAGATTTCCAGAATAGAGTTAAACGCARTTTCTGCTGATGTACCAAAGCCTGACAAGTTTGCAGCTTTATACACAAAAGGCAGATTGTTTAAAAATTATTTTCCCTTTCCTGAGTAAATATCCCCCTACAGAGTGAGGGGGAAATAACCATGCAATAGACACACACTGGAAATCCTTCACAAACATTTATGGTTGTCCTGGTCACACATCCCAGAAGGCCCAGAGAGAAGCCAGGTAAAATGCTTCCAGAAGTGACAGTAACTGCTAAGTACCCCTCTAAAAAGGGATATTTATTTCCAGAAATAATACAACTTCTAGCAAAAAACCAGAAAAGGAGACATTTTTTGTTAACCTTTTTTTCTTATGGCTAAAACAAAATGCCTTGGCAGTCATACAAACGGTTTAGCTCAGAATCACTGTGGTAAAAATTCCTGTAACCATATGGGATATCTATCAAAATAATGCTTTCTGCAGAACTGATAAGAATAAGGAAGGACCCTGCTTGACTCTGTCACAGATTGTTCTTCCTGGCAGGAGGTTCGAGACAATCCTTTTTGTCCAAATACTATTTTTATGACTCTTGTCACCTATTTAGRAAAGAAATTAAGAATACAGTCACAAAGCAAAGCTACGTTTTAAAACGGATTGCTGATTTCAGTATCCTACAGTTTAAAAAACACCGAGACCTCAGCCCGAGCGATATCGATACTTCCTTTGTTTTGCCGTTTTTCATTCTTTACGGTCTTTCTCACCTACTTCTGCCCTCGAACAGCCTCAGTGTGATGCAAATCCTCCCCGGACTCCCGGGAATTTCAGCAGACGACATCATCAGGTGAAACCAGCCTGAGTCAACTCCACTTCCTGACCAGGGCTAAGATGGTGCGCGCAGCCGGCGAGCCGAGGGGAGCTCCGCTCACACACCGTCCCCCGAACCCTGCCACAAACTTTGCCGCAGCCCAAAGACGGCCAACAACCAGAACAACCTCCCAGCCAACACCCCCTCCCCCGCCGCCTCCTTCTGCTTTCTCACACGGCGTCAACTTCCCAAACCAAACCGCACTGGGGGGTATTGAGGGCACGGGCGTTGAACAGCGCGCTGCCCCAGGGGCTCTCCGCGGCCGAGCGGCGGGCAGCGCTCACCCGGGGCCTGCGGGAGCCCGAGGCGGGCACCGCTGGATGCGGGGATCGCCRGAGCCCCGGAGAGCCGACACCGCCCGCCCCGGCCCGGCTCGGCTCGGCCCGGCCCTCCCGCAGCACCTCCCGGCGCTACCCGAGGCCACAACAAAGGCTTTTCCCCCTCACCCCGCACCCCCGGCCCGGCACGTACCGGATCGCGGCGCTGGCGGGGCGGCGCGGCGGGGCTCATTCCGCCGRGGCGGGGACGCTGTGACGGTCACCGGCGCCCGGCGGGAGGCGAAGGCGGCGAGCCCGGGCGGCGGCGGAGCCGCATCGCTGCCCCCGCGCCGAGTCCCGCTGCTCCCGGCCGTGCCCGCCCCGCGCTCGGCACCTCCCGGCTCCCGCACGGCCCCGCTCCCGCCGCACTTCCGGGAGGGAGCGGTCACGCGGCCGCGGGACGCGCCGCTTCCATCCGGGAACGCGCGCGGGGCGGGGCGGGAGCCGAGTGGGCCGAGCCGAGCCAAACCAAACCAAACCAAATCCACCAAACCAAACCAAACGCTCTGGGTGAACGTTCCTGGGGACCCCAGCGGCTCCTCGGGGCTCACAGAGCTACCCCAGAGCACAGCACATGGCGCAGGACCGCGTCCCGATGGTTCTGGAATATCTCCGCTCSTCACCCTCTCCGGGCAGTCTGTTCCAGAAAGGAGCTCTGCTCTTCCCCGTGCTCCGGTGGAGCTTCCTGTGCCTTCCCCTGGCCTCGTGTTCCCTCTCTTGCCCGTCCAGAAGGATGGGGCGCCTCTCCTGAGGGGCTGGGACAAAGGGATTGTTCAGCCTGGAAAAGAGAAGCTTGGGGTGACCCAACTGTGGCCTTGCAGCGCTTGAGGGGAACTTACTGGGAAGATGAGGCAARGATATTTACATAGCATGTAGWGACAGGAAAAGGGGGAATGGGTTCAGATGGAAGGAGCAGGTTTCGATAAGATATTAGAGGGAAAAAAATATAAATTTTGAAGGTGGTGAGGCCCTAGCACAGGTTTCTGTGGCTGYCCCATCCCTGCAGGTGTCCAAGGCCAGGTTGGACAGGGCTTGGAGCACCTGGGATAGGGGAAGGTGTCCCTGCCATGACAGGGGGTRGAACAAGATGATCACCAAGGTCRCCTTCTAACCCAAACCATTCCATGGTTSTCTTCCTTGACACCACCAAGAAGACCCTGGTAYCRTATTCTTGGYRYCCTTTTAGGTATTTATACACAKTAATGAGGTCCCCTCTCAGCTCTCTCTTCTCAAGGCTTAACAGGCCCAGCTCCCTCAGCCTTTCCTCATAAGAGAAATGTTCCAGTCCCCCAATTATCCTCATTGCCCTCCTCTGSACCTCTGCTCCAAACGGTCAGCAGGGCTCCTCTGAGGACTCCTTATTTACTTATTTTTTTTATTTTGTTTTGTTTTTCAGATGATGTTGACCTGAAATTTACACTCGCAAGCTCCATCTGCTCCCCAGCAATGGGGCTGGAGAAGAGCCGGTCCTCAGTGACTGTTCCCCCATGTACAGTGACTGTTCCCCCATGTACAGGGCTGGTGTTGGGCTCTCAGCTTCTCACCCTGCCCACAGATCTGCTCCAGACTGGCACAGACACTTCAATATCTTCAGTCCACAGCCCCTGACCAGGAATCTTCTGCTCCCTCCACAAATGTTCACCACCCAGCAGTTCTCAGACCTGTTGGTCAGATCTGTTTCCTTTAGAACCAGGTGAATTTCTCTACAGCACTGGAGTAGTTGCTTCTAAAAATAAATGCGGTGATAATTTGTAAATTACATGCGCAGTACTGCAAAATTCCCCGTGGAGGTCTGAAAATAAAACTTAAGCAATATGTTTTGCTTTGTTTTTCAAACAAACAGGGCTTTAAAGAAAACATCCTCTRTGGAGACAATTAAGACCCAGTGACACCTTAATTGCTTCTCTTGAGAATGAGCACTAAGAATACACACGCAGAGCATTGTGCTGTGTAAGGATACCCAGGCTAGCAAGGTCTCAAAATCGATACAACTGCATTAGTGAGGCTCAGAGCCCTGGATAATTCATCCTGCAGAGAAAAACTGCACTGACAGGGCCATACTGCCTTTGGTAGCACTAGTTCTCTCAGAACTATTTCATGAACCTGTTCAGCACTGCACTCTATTTTCAGATGTCTCAGCAGTTTTTGTTTATTTGGAGTCTTTTTTCACACCAACCCTTTTAGGAAACAGCTTTACATCCACAGCCAGGGCTTACTCCATTTAGTGAGCAGAATTCTTGCAGGGGGATCAGGCTGCTTTTATGTTGCCCACTACTTAGAAGAAAACACAGTAAACGTTTGTCATTTGTGAGAAACACAAACAGAACACAGAGTATCAGAACGTTTGGTCTGGTGAGCTGAACAGTTGAGTGATTGGAGACTGTTGCAACTGGGAAGTGAAAGATGACCATTCTTTCACAGGGCAGAATTCAGTCACTCATAGTGAAAATCAGGGGTGCATTCTTGGTTGTAACTGAAGAGTCTGCAATGGGAATCTTAGGATTTAAATAGAGTAACTTGGCACATAACAAAACCAGTAAGTGAATCTTTGTGTCTAGTAACCATCACCTCCCTTAAATCCCACTCTAGAGAAAGTCTGCAAAGATGAATCGTTWACAGAAGTTGTGGAAAACATGCATATTTGCCAGCAGTCAAAAGGTGAGATTACAGCTYCTGCATCCCTTGGGCTGAAAAGTTCCTTTGCTCACCCTCAGATATTGTGGGGGTGTGGGCACATGCCACGGCAGGGTGTGTAAATGGGGGCCAAGCAGAGCAGCTGCCACCTTCCAGATCTGGAGTCTCCRCTTGGTTTTAGCAGAAGTTTAACTTATTTTCCTGTACCTTTCATCCACTGCTTAGTTCTGTTTCCTGCTGTTCCCCCTCAGATTCCCTTTTTTGCACYCTCTCAGTGCTGAAGTGCCCCATGTAGTGTTGTCTGTTGTGTAACCCTAAGGCGAAATTCTGTCACTTCAGGAGGCATCGGTGTGATTTGCATTTTGGCAGCACTTAGTGGGTCAGTTGAGATAAGTGACCCTTCATGCCAAATGTTTTATACCAAACACAGAGTTTGTAATGTAGTTATGACAGAAATGGTAGACAAAAACAAGGCGGGGTGAAGTGATTAAGCACACTTCCAGAACAAAGATTTTTGGCAGAGACCAGAGGAAGGACAGAACTTTCCTGGGTCCAGAGTGAGTGCCCTGGGTCATGCTTCCTCAGACCAGGCAGGAGGACTCACAGGAATATACTCTTACAATATACACCATTTTCTGGCAGGACCTTGGTGGCATTTATACTTTTSAAAAAATTTCACAGAAAGAGGCTGTGCTAGTTTATTTTCTTAAATAAAACCCAATACTAAATGTATTTATTTTCCAAATTACATCCTGGGAAACTGTATGTCTAAAGACACCTGAAGAAAGCACAATGGGTGTTGTAGTTGTTTTTAATTGCACACACAGCCAGCAGTACTGACTCCTCTATTTAGACTGCCCATCAGTTCTCATKGTGAAAAAGCTCTCAATGCACACATTTCTGTGTGGGGAAGGGTTGTTTAATGTGAAAGGCCTCTAAAATAATTCTACTTCTTGCTCCTAGAAAGATTAAGAAGGCATATTAACATATAGCTATAAAAGGATTAGTGTGTGGASATTCTCAGTGCTCTAGTCTGGGCAGGCAATACAGTGTGATCAAGTTTCAGGCTGTTGGGAGTTTCACCTTAGATAAACCCCTCAAAACACAAATTCTGTCTGCTGTAGTTTCAAACATGGTATTTCCTGTGCTTCTATGTGAAATACAATTTATTCTAGGTTGTTGATGAGATTTCTTCACCCTTGTTTTGTGGTATGAGGTGAGCTGAATTCAGCTGCTGCACATGGTGATGTTAACTCTCAGGGCCTGTAAATAGATTGGTTTTAGTATTACTCCCACAGATTTAAGGGAAGTACTTGCATATGTAAACATGAATTGAAGTGATTTGCAAAATGCAGTTGTGAGTGGAAGCCATTCTTCACTCAATAAGTAGTCACATTTCAATGGTGAAATTATATATCCTAATTACAGATTCATCATAAATCTCTGAGATATTTCTGCTGAAAGGAGCCATTTATATACATGTGTGTAAGCACATTGCTGCAATAAGTTTTCAAGATCCACAACAGGATTATGTCACTAAAATAACATTTTTGAAACAAATTAAAGACAGGAATTTTAATTTAATCTGTTTTTTAGTCAGTGTAATTATTTCATTAACATATTCTAGAGAAATCCACTGCAAGCAACCCAAGAGAGGGCAAGTTTTACATGATTTTTGTTTTCTTTTCCTGTCTGTTGTTCAAATGTGAGCACTTTCTGGAGGAATCATGATAAATCCGTAGCATCTTATTTCACTCAGCCCTATTTACTTTTAACAGAGCCAGCAGACAACACTGCAAATGTGCTGCCAAGATGTATGGGTGACTTTACATTAAGTAAATGCAAAGGCAGATCTAGCTGATATAAATCATTATTATATGGGCAGTTTTAATAGAGAGAAAAATTTCAGCCGGAAAGTTTTTTGTCTTTTTGTAATAGAGGGGCTTCAGAATTTGAATTGCTTTTTGGAATTTAAGGTTCCAGAGTATAAAGATATTACTCAATTTAGAGTGACTTTTCCACCTTAAATTATTTTTATATTTTCCTGGATTTCCTTTCTGAAAAAGAAAAAAAAAGAATAAAACTGTTAAGCCATGACAAACAACTAATTTCCTACAAAGTGGTGATACTGCCCTGAARTTATTTAGTAGTGTTTCAAYWGAATGGGTCTTCAATTGCAAAGGTCAGTGTTTTGAAGCCAGCACTCTTCACTGTGAAATATCTGCTAGTTTTGCAGGAAGGTTTCAGCAAAGATGCAGTTTCTCCTGGGAGAGGAGGGTGACACTGGAGGAGTGAAGTGTTCCTGCCAGTGGCTGCAGCACAGAGCCTGACTGGGGGTGAGTCACAGCCAAGTCTCTGTTTTTCCTGAGTCAGTGTGAGTTTTGATCTTCTGTCTTTCACCGCAGATAAAAACCACCAAGCTTCTGTAACCACCAAGTCTTCTCTGTTTATACTTTGCATAAACAAACACTAGTTTTAGCAGAGGCTTGAACTTGGGACTTCCAAACTTTGCCTGAGCTCAGCAGCTGCTGGGTGTGAGCTTCCCTTTCTTTTTCCATTAAAACAAATAAATAAACACTGGACAGATTTTCATKCAAAATGTGAAAACATTTCAGTTTTCTGACTTTCACAAGACAGGCACAGGTTTCCCAAATAGTTTCAGTCAGTTTTTCAACACATTTTATTTCAAAATGTGCTTACATGTTATTAGTGTTAAAAAAGAATTATTAAAAAGAATTTGCTTTGYATTGTCATGTTCTTCTCCATCAGTTTCTGTGTTTGTGCTATTCACTGTTATRCCTTAAAATAGAGAGCAAGGACTTCAAAGCAGGTATCCTATCTTCCTGTGGGTATTTCTTTAATTCATAATGGCAGAAAACTTGCTGGAAACTGGTTGCAGCACTGCATGATGATAATTTTTCTGCAGAATGAYGAGCTGCAAATCACTGACCATCTTTGTTTTATTCCTCCCCAGTATTTTCTTATGTAGTATCACCAGTTTCTTGTCAAAAATACCCCATATGCATCTCAAAAAATCTTCTGATWTTGTACTTAGTTTTTCTTCATTCATATTTGCCAGAAATCCACGACTGTGATGGCWGGGTAACCATGTGCTGTGTCCCAGGTTGTTTCTCCTTTACTCTCCCTTCACTGCCACTGAGGGTCACAAGTGAGATGGCAAACCAGGGTATTATTTGATCTGCCCAGTAAGTCACAATCCTGACAGCCACAACTGGATGTGGTAACATTTTTTCTAATAGTTTCTTCAAGGAAATTTTTTTTTTAAATATTTCTTTGTCAAATTAATTTATTCTTTTCAGAACTTGCTAAAGGATGAGAAAATCTCTTTAAAGTTCTTTGCAAATAAGCATTCCTCTCCTTTAAAAAAAAAAGTAAAATCAAACCCTGTAGTTTTAAATTTTATGCCAGATTTGTCCTTCTCTACTTCCTTCTGCTCTCCAAACTCCACTGAAGCACAAAGGGACTTCCCTTCTACAGACTTCAGAGAGTGTRGAAACTTCTTTTTGTACCAGAAAGCAAAAAAGAACAAATGCTGCTTTGTGGCTTATACTCATAAATTTGATAATGAAGCCAAATGCAGTCTCTTCCTCATTTCAATACCAAATTGCTTTCAAAATGTCTTTAAAAGTAACTTTCATTGAGAGAAGAACAAGCATGAAGTTCTGAATTTCATGAAAGCCCCAAACATCATTATTTATAAATAGAGATATGCCCAGCATCTGAAGACGATTCAGTTGGCTCAGAGAGCCTGTGAACAGACTCTCAGAAGAATCCAGATTCTTCACTGAATGAAGATCAAGCTGCTAAGGCACATTTAGAGGAAAAGCCACACCTCAGTTCAGTTGTGTCAGAAAGATAAGTTGTTTTGAACTTTATTACCCTTTTTGGTTCTGAGATTCTGTGGTGTTGCCTCTTGGAACAGCCTCCTGCTTCCCAGCTGATAAATAAAGTCCTTAGTAATGCTGCTCACAGGAGCACGTTTCAATATTAATATTCCCCAAATTCTTGAGTTTCATGACAGGACTTGGTATAATTGTCTCTATGCATGGTAAAACCCCCCATATTCCTTCTAACAGCATTTTATAGAACAGTCTTCTGGAATACTTTACAAACCAAACTTTTTTGACATGGAGCACTAAATATAAAATACATACATATAAAATACATAACTTTTAATAAGGACTAAAATAAAGCAGCATTGTCATTCCAGTAAATGCCTGTTTTTATTCCTGCCAAATATGCATAACAGACAATTGGATATTTACTGATTTTTGCACAATCATTTACCCATGGATTTATGAGTTACACATGAAATTGCCTATTTTGTTCAGTTCTGGATATTCCACCAAAACATCCTGTATTTTCTTATTCTTTTTTTTCCCTATTGTGCAATTTTTTGGGTAGGAAATTGTACACTGGGGAAAAAATGGATTGGGGGAAAATTATTAAATTTGAAGCTCGTGCCTTCATGTTTTACACGTGACTTGGCGTCTGTTAATTCAGGAAGTTAATTAATCCCTAATGAAACATRCTTTTACTGTGTATCAAACAGCATTTTTATTTGACCATAAATTGTTTTTCATGATTTTTTTTATGGGCAGTGAAAGCATTCTACTGGCTGTTTTTTCTAATTTTTCAATTTCACCRTCCTCACAAAAGACATAATTTACACAGCTTTATTCACCACTACTATCTATAATTAATCTGGACCTATGGTTTTAATAAAATTTAAGTACTTAAAGTATGAGACTATCCTCAAAGTTAATTTTAAAGTGTGTTGAACCATGTAGACTAAATAATAAGCAATATTAGATAYATATGTCTAACAATATCTTGTTAGATATATATATGTATAGAGAGAGAGAGATAACAATATCTTCAGTAGTCAAAATAATATAACCTGTGCAATAAGTTTGAGTTTTTGTAGGAAAATCTCCTAAGCAGAATGATTCCTGAATTTTGCTGAAGAGATATGGGCTCACTGAATTTCATCTTTAAGAAATATTGGAGATTTACATGCAAGTTTCCCCATTCCCTGTGAATAGATGTAAGGACAAATGGCGTATTCTGAATACCAGAAAAAAGCACCAAACAACATTCAGGATTATTGGAAGGATCCCAAAGCAAATGCTAAATACCAGGCTGGGAACACAGAACAACCCTATGGTAATTTCTAACAGAATTGTGCCAGATATTTGAAATTTTGATGAAGCCAACCTTTTCATTTTAAAAAAATACAGGTGTTTCTTAGTAAATTTTTATTTCTTTTGGCATCTACTTTGGCTTAACACCTTTTTACCTATCAATGTGTGCTGTAAGTGCTGTAGTTCTCCTTAGCAAAGATTTTGCACTGTTGRTGTTTTCATCCACTTCATTTCTCCTTGCTGGCAAGCATTTAGTGGCTCCACACATATTATGATTCATAAGATGAACAGCTTCCCCTTGCTCTGGGATTCAAGAGACCAGCATGGAAGTATCCTATTCTTAAAGCAGAATCTCAGCYGAATAATGTGGTATGACAAGTGCACCACTCACTGATGGAGATCTGCTGGAGTCCCTTCAGCCGCTTAAAACTACTGGTCAGGAAGAGGTAGATTAAGGCAGATCTGACTTCTGAGTCAGATTATGCAGTGGTAAAACAGRGTTAAAATCATTTTGCAATACTGTAATTGGATGCAAACTTCATTTGAGATTTCAGCTTTCAACTACTTCACCATATTTACATAACACAAAAGCTAATTAGTGACAGATATTATGCAGAAAACTCCTGTGCCCATTATGCTTAGGTCAACATTCCACTTATATCAAAARGTGAAAGAAGCTTCATTTTTTAAAAAAAGAGTCTGTTGACACCATTGATTTGGAAAGATGTTATCATATTTATCATATTTATATGTGGGTTCGTTCTGTATCTCTTCATTAAAAAAGAATTTGCCATAGTTATCACAAGCATATATTAAAATAACAACTTTATTGTAACCCAAAATTCAGGTGCCTAATTGCTTTCAACTCTTTCTTGTTTYWTACTTTGAATATTTAAAATTAAATMCTTGATATTTAGAATCAGATATTTTAATGTGGCTATTTTATGCCTGAGTATCTCTGTTAAATTCAACAGAATTWTTCATAGTGGTACAGAAGGTGGCTCAGTAATGGTCATATCCAAAAAGCAGGAATTCACTGTGGAACAAGATATTGTGTTTAAATTCAGAAAACATAAATAATAGCTCCCTAGTGAGTCTTAGGGAAAAAGACCAGATAGGTACAAACCCAAACAGATATCTTGTATTTCAATTGTTCAATAATCAAAAGCTGGAATCTCCTTTGGATTTCAAGGTATTCTCCTTTAGTATTTCAWGGTCTTTAGACAAGCATATAAGCTAGATAATTGAAAAGGAATAAGTTAAATATGATTATTCTGGAAAACTACCTTGAACTCTCTTTAAGTGCCAACAAAACTTGAAGTATGTTATCTCAAAGTCATTGACAGTCATGGCTGCAACTCTAAAAAATGTATTCTAAGAACACAAGGATCAGATTTGTCATCTGAACCACCTGTTTGGCCCTGCAAGATTTAACATCAGAGAAGATGACAGCATCATCTCAAAATGAAGAGATTCACAGGAAGCTGTGATATAATGGAATACCTTGAGGCTTTTCTCTGAGTCATCTCTCCCTGATGGCAATTTTAAGATCACTCTTGAATATGGACAATTTATTCTGGAGACAAGAAACGATACTTGCCAAGAAAGAAACAGAGATCAGTTGGTACAACACATGACTGTAGTGCAGTTAATCAAAGTGCCTTTGAAATACTTTTGATTTGCAGCTTTGGTATTCTGTTGTTCTAGAAATCGGTTCTAATTTTTCATCCAATACTTTAGGAAGGAGTCTGAATTCCACAATATCTGGATGGAGAATGATTTAGTTTTAGTGCTTTGATCAGTCTTTGTTGACAAAGCTTCATCAACCATTACTGAGTTAGATTTTTTAGTTTTCATTTAAAAAGTTTTATGCAAGGAAGACTTTTCACAAATACTTATTCTCTGGAGTTACAGGCCAACTCAGAACGCAGAACAGAGAGGGAAATTTCCAACTGTTGATCTCAGGTAATATCACATCTACTTGCTTCTAGTACCTTGGCTGCTCGTGTGCAAGGAGCTGGATAGCTCTTATCTCTTAACTGTGTGCACCTTGTCTCAAATGCTTTTACCAAAGCTTGGGAATTTGGCTCTTTTCTACCTAAATGAACAATCACAAGAGGAGCTTAAAAAACTGGTTTATGAGAGTTTCTCAYCAGTGACAAACATATTTACTTGTGAGAAACATGGATGGTAGTATTGTGTTTCTGTTTTATTTAAAAAGATAAGTCTATCAATATTTTTCTTTGAAATAAATGGAAAGCTGTTTTCCATTCAGCTGGTCTCTTTATCAGAGAATTAGTTATTGAATGGTCAATATTACTTGTTCTTCTCTCTGCTGACTGGATAATGGAGTGCAGATACACAGAAGGGCTTTCAGAACAATGCCAGAAGAGAGGGAATTTGTGCAAATTCATTTTTACAGATAAGAGAAACCTCTGAGGACTTGAGCCCAGGGCTTCATAGTACAGAACTGGCAGAATGGGTCCTGGGAGCAGTTAGAGACAATGCTGGAAAAGAAAAAACTTGTGCTCCTGACCTTACTACAATTTATTCACAGCAAAGTTGCGTTTATAGAGTATGGCATGCTGGTTTAAAAAGCCTTAATTAGCTCTTTTGAGTCTCAAACAGCTTTACAAGAGCAAGCCCTGTTTGTAACTATTGCTGACCGTGGTGCCTCACCTGAAAGAAAGAAATTACCATGGTGTTAGTGCTACCCATGAAGATAAAGCTGAAGTTGAGCAGCAATTCTGGCTGAAAACCTGCAGCATTTGAAGCYTTTTCAATTCCTGTGCTGTAAGGAGTCTTTCATGCAAGTAATAAATTGGATGGCACTTAGATGAGGAGTACAAGTTGAAAGACAGAAGAGTGCAGGCCAGACAGTACAAATCTAAACGCATGGCTCGGGCATTTGCCACAGTTCTGGGATTTCTGTAAGCAGCAGATAAAGAACAATTTGATTGTAAAGCTCGAGCTGTTACTGTTCAGCATTCCCAAGATGAATTTGATGTCACTGAGCAGATTCATGGCATCCACAACAAGGCAGGAAATGCAATTAACAAGGCAACACTGCAACACCTACAGAAGATGGTGACGAGGAAAAAATGAAGATAAAATTAGTTTTATTTTTCTTTTTTCTTWTTTTATTTCTTTATTTTCTCATTGTGAAGCAAGGACATAAAACGATTGACATTGTTACTAGGCATAATGCCTGAAATACTGGAATAAGTACTTAGTGTCTGGTGAGAGCTGTGACCTGGGACAGAAAGAGGCTTCAGAGTGAAAAGGATCAAAACCTGAGTAGCCATTAATGCACAACAATTACAAAAGTTCAAGGTAAGGGAACAGGGAAGTAGAGCTGATAGGCACTGTCTGAGAGAGCACACATTGCCTCTTAAGGCAGAGAAAATGCACAAAAACCAGGAACTAAAACACTTAGCCCAAAATATTACTGAGTATTTCGTGGGCAGAGGAAATATCCCAGTGTTTGTTCCCTAAAGAAAATGGAAACTGAAGCACATGCAGGCACACACAGAGGCTWCCAAGAAACGCAAGCTGTGTGACAAGGTTCTCAAATGGACACTTCTAATGCAGAAAATGAAATCCTGGATGTTATTTTGCCACTGTGCTGTAAGCCCAGTAACAAGCTGGGTCTGGCTGACCAGCAGAGCTGCAATCTGACTCCAGCAACACTGATAAGGAACTGGAACRTGACCATGAGAGAGAACTTCAGCATTGCAGGACCAGTGGACTGGCTGTCAAAACATTGATCACAAGATGATGCATTGTTGCCTGAATTTTTAAACAACTGGCACAGAAATACTCCATGTTCCAAGAAAACTGCCTCCCAAAACAACTGAGTAAATCTCACATGAGCCATTAATTTATCTACCATAGAAATGTTTCACTTTTTCTTCTAAAATCAAATTGAATTTAATTTTTTCTACKTTTTTCTTTTACATTAAAGTGACTTCTAAAATGTTTCCTAATGAAAAACCAAAATGAAATCATTGTATAACCTAGACACAGAATATTTCTTCTAAAATGGGTTGACTTCTCCCATTACCTTCCATTTTTGACATTTAACCAGACAAAATGTAACTCAAAATCACAAATAACTTGGGTTCTCTTCAGTATTTTGGCAAATAAAATAGTATTTGGCCAAGGGAATCAAGGAACTTGTGTGACAAAAATGAAAAGTTGTGCCTTGATTTTGAGTAGCAGGCAGAACTCACTGCTCTGGAATAAGGAACTGATTCTACTTTCCACATGAGAGACAGGACAAAACCTGAGATGACAAATCTGTCCAGAGGACCAGAGGGTTTGCACGTCCTCTGTTTGGGAATTTTGTGAATACAAAACTCTCTGTGAATTCCTGTGTTATGTTCACACCTCACATTTTCACAAACCCCAGCCTTTGTTCTAACAGAATCTCACAAGTGACACAATTACAGAAGTAGACTAGCAAACATTAAAACTGACAGAATATAAAATGTTCTCAGTTCAGTGGCTTGGATATAAGCTAAAAGCAAAGAACACAGCACATGTTTCTACACTTGAAAAGCTTCCCCCAGAATCTTCTTTCAGAGACAGCTTGAAAAGACAAATTGTACTGGAGTTTTCCAATCTGTCACAGTAGAGGAAAGCTTCTGAGCTGTAGAGAGATGCCTGAGAATTAAAAATATATAATTTCATCTGAGAATTTATAAACCTTTCTAGTTCAGTTGGGTTTTTTCTCTSTCTTTGATTATCAGAAATACACCTTCCAACTCTTACCCAGAAACAAACTACGAAAACAACTGTAACAATCCAAAGCAAGTGTTGCAGTGTTGATTTTTTTTTTGTATATTTTTAATGATAGTTCTGTCTTCAAAATTTAAACATCAATGTAGAGCAAAATGAGCAAGTGTTTTAATGTGAACTCCAGGCCGAAGATGATCATCCATACTGTAGGAAGCTGGAATCCATGSTCAGTGATCTCACTGAAAAAACAAAACAGTGCACATGAGAAGTTATTGTCTCTCATGCAAGAAAAGAGATTTTTTTAAAACCCTAAAAAACAAGTTTAATTTTAAGGCTAATGAAAAACTTGGCCTATCTCTGACTTAAAATACGTGGATGTAGCCTGGGAGATTTTCCTTTTCATGAGAAATCTGCATMAGTGCACAAGAATTGGTGGAATCTCATCATGCTCTGACATGATGCAGATAAAATTGAAAAAGAACACTGTGTTTTGTGATCAAGTGATTCCTATAAACACAGCTTCCTTGGTGGCTGCCYGTTCAGTGCTCATTAATGATCATCTGTAGAGATGTATTTTCATATGAACTCTGTTTTAGCATGATGTCATAGGCCATAACCTTTACARTTTGGTAAAGTTCTCTAAAATCATAATTTACAGTTCATTTTCTTCTTGTGATTCTTCTTTCCTAGATCAACTGCAGGTTTTATTTTCTTTTCCTCAATGAAGGTTCATATAAACTTTTCAGTTAAGTATTTTGATTAAGTGAATCATGAAGGCTTTCTCTGAAGTCAGTCATGATATTCATGTTTTACAAATGGGGAAGATGAGGAACAGAGAAAGAAAGTGACTTTCATGGTGATACTGTGAGTGGCAAGGCTGAGAATAGAAACTGTAGATCTTTACTGCCAGATCCATTCTACTGGATGGCAACCATTCCCTACTAGTCCTTATTTTTCCAWAATTTGCTTTTTTAAAGTCACGATCCTTRTGGGTTTGCRGATAGTATGATAAGTGAGGTAATCACTCATTGGTGTTATCAATGTCATGCAATTTTAGTGCAAAATAGTAAAAGGTAAAAACTCCAATGGAGTGTTTGGAGTGTTTCTCCAAAACACTCTGGCCATTTTGGAGAATCTCTGGTTTTGGAGAATTTTTTTTTTAAAGCAGATCTTAATTCTGACTCTTTAGAATTTTTAAAAATTAGAAGAGAGTTCAAGGAATGGACTTGTAAATTTCAGGAAATTATCAAAAACATTCAAAGAAATTGTTGTAAAACGAGAGTGTAGAAAGCCTGTAATGCCTCAAGGACCAGGAAATGTGTAGTGGATTTGAGGGTGTAGTAAATATGGATTTTGTACTCCAGCTGCCCAATCAGAAAWATCTTGTGTTCCACCTACAAACCATCATCTCACTTAAATTTAATTTGCCAGTTAAGATGCTCTGTTTTCATGTCATGGTAGAAAACCTTTCTCAGCATCTTCATTGTTCTGGATAATTCAACAGGAGTGCAGTTTGCGTCTGTGGCTGGTGGAACAGATTTACATGGCAGAGTGGTTTGATCCTGCACAGATCTGATTTTGATGTTTGCAGTCACAGCCTGAGCCAGAATGAACAGTAATGGCCAATCTGGAAGGAATCCCAAAGTCATCACTTCTTTTGCTGTGGTAAAAGTCTCTCAGACATGATTCTGTTTCCATTCTGTGGCTCATTTCTTTGACCTGTCCCCGAGCAGGGTCATTCTCTGGTTGTGTTTAAAGATTTAGATAGAAGAACCACTTCCTGAGCTCTTASCCCTCCTGCTCTTGGACAGACCCAGCTGTTCCTTTTAAAAATACCCTCTTGCAAATCTTACACCTGAGCTGGCTGGCCCCTTASCAGCAGGTTGTGTTGAGGAACCCCACATCTGTTACTCTTAGGGAGTGGGAGGTGAGCTKGGTTGTGCAGAAAAGCTGCATGAAATAGGTTCAGACACTAAATAATAACAAGTTTCAGCCTAGAGTAAGATTGTTATGCCTGAATTATGAGCCTCCTGTAATAGMAACTGTAAGGGAAATTCAAACAGGCTATTAATTGTAGCAGTGCCAATATATTAAGGTTCAACATTAAGATGAGTAATTTTCTGAAGGTATATACTAAGCAATTTCAGTTCTTTTTACTTGCTTCATTAGGAGGAAATTCTTTGCAGATGCATTTCCAATAAATGTGATTTAAGAGCTCCTGTATTGGAGTCAGTCAGCCCTGCCAAGGCTCAGAAAACACCACGATCCTAAAGCCATCAGGGTTGTACTGAGGTTACATGCTCCTCTCTGCCTTTGGCTTGCTCTAATCTTATCTGACCTGTGGTAAATTCATGCTGACTGTTCTCACCCTCAAGGAAATGAAGTAAGATTAAGGTTTCTAAGAGTATAAAGTTCTGAAAATTAATATCATGGTCTTGAGGCCTCTTGGCTGTTTTAGGAAATGGTACAAGTCCACTGGTCATGATATTTTGTTCAGTTGGCAGAACGGTTTTGTGGAAAGGCTGAAACTTCTCCTTTGAGAAGGGCAGTTTCAGTGATTCTTGGCCAGTGAAGGATTCCCTGAAATTCTGCCTGAAATTTCAAACACAGAGGGAGAGAACCAGTTCAGAATTATCTATGGCATGGTGGCTCTGTCATGCAGCAAGAGAGGAAAGCTGGCTCAAGTCTCTTCTCTGCCTGGCTCACATCAAGGATTTGAGTCTCAGTTGAGATCTTTTGTCACAGCACTCACTTCACCTGATCCAATTATTTTTAAATATTTACATGSACTAGAATGGTTCTTCAGAAAGATAGGAGAAAAAGGAAAAGGATTTGAGAAAAAGGAAATAAGGATTGCCTTCTAATAAATAAAAAAAAAAATCTGAGACAGAACTCTTTTATCCAGGTCTCATTCTTCAGGAGTGGATTGTGTGATGTTCACAATACCTGTGCGTAAATATGTTAGCCTCAAATCAATGTGATAACCAGAGAAGCTTTGACATAAAAGTGCTAACTCTAGGCACATTTACAAAGGTGCAGTAGAGTTCTACACTGAAGCTAGAACTGCATCTACAAAAGGAATTCTTGTCTCTGAAAGAAGAGAACAATTTTGTTRCTATGAAGAATCATCTGCATTGGGCTCCTTCTAGCTGTGCATGAGACAGTAAGGTTATTTTTCTCCATTACTGGTTCTCCTCTGCYCTTCCTGTGCCAAGCCTCTGTGTATGCTGTGAGCACAAACTTGTGTTGTATCACTGCAGAAGCACTTCCCACTGTGTATCTGGATCCTGAGGTGTATTTGGGGAACAGGCACCTCTGCCAGAAACAACTGAGTAAAAAACATCTATCACTGTAAATAGTCCCCATATTCTCATGGGAAGTATTTCCATACACTTCCTTTAAAGGAATGAAGTGTTTGGAAAGCCTAAAGGGACAAAGAAAATATTTCCTCTAACTAAGCATCCCTAAAATGTTAAACATAATTTTCAGAATACACAAAAATATCTGTTACTTCATTTGACTTGCTCCAAAAAAAAATATTGGTTTTCTGCCAGCCTCATCATTCCATAGCTTCTCTTGAAAAGATATTTCTATTCTGAGACCAGTTGCAAAAGAAATTAAGGAATCTCATCAAGGGAATAAAATCAGCTTTATAACAGATGAAACTGGACTATCACAAAAGAAAGAAAATTATTTCTTTTTCATGTTCTTCAGCACTTAATATCTATTGTTATTGAGGTAAATCCAGAAAGTTCTTCTTTCTGTCTGTTCAGGAGCACATGCAAGATGGTAGCTTCTCACTGTTTTCAGCTGCAAGGTACCTGCAATAGCACTTTGAGCTCCTCGTGGCTTTTCCCACGATATCTGAGTACTGGGAAATAAAAACTGTGCTCTGTAGATGGCAGGCTGCAGGATCAGTGAAGCTGTTCCAAAATACACAAGCTGAGGCTCTGGCCTGTGAGAGGCAGCGGTGTCCATCTGTACCAGGAGGGTTTTACACTGGCACCAGCAGAAAGCACCTCTGCTTTCTTTTCTCTGCTCTGAAACTCTTTTTCTTAACTGCTTTTCATTACAGCTCTCTCTGGAAAAATACCAGTAATTTAAAGGTTAATAGAATGCTGATGTCACTGTAATTAGAGCAGAGGAAAAACATTTCTGTAATTACTGCTAATGCTTTCCTGCTGTTCAGCCAATAAGATATGGCCCCCAGTCTGAGATGGAAGGTGGGTGTAGAGATCTGTGTGAGCGAGGACTTGTGACTGGGTGATCAGACTGGTGCAGAAATGATGCCTGAGTCACTGGGAGCATGCTGGAAATTGGTCATTAAGCAACCCACCTGGAAAAAATAGAAGTCAAAATGTCAAGGATGAAGATGTCATAAAAATGCAGCTTATGGCACTGGCTAGCTAAAAAATTCAGGACATGCACTTAATCAAAATTCATGTTTTGGTTTCACTACACAGCATTACAAGTAATCCCATTAGCGCAGGAGTTCTACATTTTCAAAAATAGCTGTGATGCTGCAGAGCTGRCCACACACAGGAGCCTGTGGGAGTGACCCCTGGGACAGGGCTGGCACAYCCGGACCATTATCCCTAAAGCTGCTTTGTTCGTGCCTGGTCACTCCCCATGGAGTGAGCTGCTGCCTTGAGGTGCACGGAGAGCTCTCTGCTCTGCCTCCCGAGGTGGGGAACGGCATTTCAGAGCTCACTGGAATAGCTGCGAGCAAACAGAGCAGCTCTGCTTGGCAGGTTTTCTGTTCCACTGATGGGAGACCTCTCAAAATTAAATTTATAGTTATTCAAATTTCTGTATTGTCAAAAGATCATAAAAAGAGAATAATTGCTGCATTGTAGTTGTTTCAAGAAATGTCAAGGAATTCCTTTCCCTGTTTTCCAGCAGAAGTTCAAAATTGGTGGATTTTTACCAGAAGAAACATTAGTTTCTTAGGCCTGCATCTAAGACCTTAAGGAAAAAAACTCTCTACAAATAAGGCATCATGTGAGTTTTGCTAACTTCAGTGGAATTGCATTTTCTCAGTTGCTAATGAAATTCTACACTCTGATGGACGCTCTGATGAAGACACACTAAGTTCCTTCTCTAACCCTCCTGGCACAGCACCGGGCTCAGGCTGATTAGCTCTGTCCTTCAGAGCTGCTCCATCCAGGAGCAGCTCAGACATCCTGTGTCCTGTAGTATTTTACAGYGCAGAAATGCCCTAAAACAACTCATCAATGGAGAATAAATTTTGCTGYTGCTCTTTCCACTATCATACATTTCCCAGATTCCGTTTGGCAGACCTGTCATTAGTCACCTCGTTGTTTCCATGTGTCACAGTGGATGTGGATTTTAAGGAAAAAAAAAAAACAAACAGAGTTTACAAAAAGGTAGCCACATGTTTCAGAGCAGAGCTGGCATCCCCCAGAGGAGCTTGGGATGAGAGAAGCAGCACATGCAGGTGAAGGTCAGAAACACCAGAGGGGAGTTGGAGAATGTGATAATAGACAGGAGTAGATAACAGGAAGATTTTCACTACACAGGAGCAAGCAGGGCAGATTAAGAGGAAGATAAATAGGCCTTTGAAACTTCAAATCTTCCCCTTTCCAATTTAACATATGAAAGTGAATTATATCTGAATGCTTATGGGGATCTAAAATTGAGAAATAGGCAAGGTTCTTTTCTGACTTCCTTTCRGTGTTCCAGCAACTCCATTTTCACTTTGAAACACAAGTGGAAGCAAAATGTTCTGAATGGGATCTGTACAGTTCCAAAAGGCATGGCCTCCAGAGACAATCATTACAGCAGCAAGTGTTCCTTTCTTGTACCATCTCTGCAGTGATCAGGCTCTGAATGTTGTACCAAACCRTCCCTAAGTGATTTTAGTAATTTGGAATTGCAAATAAGTTATAGTTCAGCTGTAGTACCTCRAATGTAATACTGAAACTGCATCCTGGAGTATATATTTCTGTATTCCTTTTTGGTGGGCTAAACAATCTGATTTTCTGATTTTTTACCTGCTACTGTGTATATAGTCTGCATTAAATTGTGATCATGATTGAAAAGCTGAGACCTGAGATCTTCATGAACTCAAGCTTAGGAGAGGCTTTTTCATACCTTTTTCATTTCAGGCCAAATTGATTAATAAGAATTAACACCTGAAAGCTTAGCATAAATTTATTATCTCTAACTCTTTTCAAGCTGTTTTCACTGAGGTTGATATGAAGTCTGGACCAAATAGGTTAGACATTTCAAATAAAACCAGAAATTGAAGGAATGGTATCTCTTTCATTGAGCCAAGAGTTCTTGAAAATTCAGGTAATAAATAGATAGGAGGGTGAAGGATATAATTTATATCTTGGATCTTCAGAAAACAGGAATCCTCCCGTTCAGTTAACTGTAATTGCTGTGATTCAATGAAAATATTAAATTAATTACTTTAGTACGGTGGGAAGATCACTGTTCAAGCAGTGGTTCATCCCCTCACTTTTAGGTTCAGTTTCCAGCTTTTTCTAGCTGTCACTTCTATTTAGACTACATCAGCCTAATTTGAAATTAATCACAGACATGCAGTGTGGCTAATCTGCTTGACCAGAAATTTCTCTTCACTCTTCTGGCAGGATTAGATCCTAACACTGCATTGATTCAGCCAGGCTTTTCCTCTGATCAACAGAGTGACTAATGGTCCTGACTGTGGTGTTTGTCTCAAGGGCAAAGCAGAGCAGGCAGCCAGGAGCTGGACCTGTCACRTTGGGCAGTCAGCAGTGTTTGCATTGCTGGAACACTTAGGGAGGCTGTGGCCATGCAGAGATGCTGCTGGAGGAGAGCATTTCCAGAGGACCTGTGTGTAGGGACACAGTTTGTGGTGATTGGGAGTGGGGCTGTGGCCCAGCCTCATCCTCAATGGGTACAGCTGTGAGAAGCAGGAGAACAGCATTGACAGTTGTAAAAAACAGTTTTGTAAAAAAAAAAAGTGTGGGTTAATTCACCAAATACCTTTAAAACCAGTAARTGCTCATTATTGCTTGTTCTGGTTTTGGCTGGGATAGAGTTCAWTTTTTTTCATTGCTTACCCTCTGATTCTGTGAATAATGTTTTTACTTCATTTTTAAATGCCCATACTGTACTGCATGATTATTTCAGCAACTTCAATGAGCCATGGAGTGCCCAGGTGCACTGACCAACCACCAAAGGGAACTGAGGGCACACAGGTGCAGTGCTGGAACATGAGGGATATAAAAGGTTGGGATAAAGAACAAGAAAAAGCAGCTGCTTGCAGCCTTCTGAGGTGGTATGATGTTTCTCTGTATGGGCAGATGCTTGAAGCCTTCTGGTGAGGTATGGTGTTGCTCTGTTTGGGGGAATGCTTAAAGCCTCCTGAAATTGTATGATGATATTCTGTGTATTGTGGCCATCTCAACTGTGACATGTGCTGTGCCACCTGTGGCTTGCTCAGGCTCACGGAAAGGAGTTGGCTTCTTCAAGCTCCAGGGGAACACCCCTTGGATGTGGAAGATGCTTGTTTGGCCTGTAAGGGGTGTTCTGCCAGTGAGGTGGAGGCTGTGTTATGGGTGTCAAAGAGCTCTAGGGCCTTTTTCAAATCCTGTTTAAAAAGGGATTTTGAATTCCTTYTCCTCCTCTTACTTCTTTTATCCTCCGCTCCTGGCTCCCATGACCTGTGATTGGTGAAGACATGGTGATAATACAYCACAAAAGTTCTTTGTCAAAAAACATACCCATGTCTTGTCCACTTCACCAGCTATTTAATTTTAATTTGTTACAGTATGGAAAACAGTCGTATGCAGAAACTATATTGACAGACATAAACTTCTCAAAGGAAAATCTGATATGGATTTCATGCYCATATTGATGGAAAAGAGCATTGCCTTTTCTCAGATAGCTAATGGCAGGGAACTCTCAAGGACATTTAAAATAATGAGATAGTGTGGGTTAATTCACCAAATACCAATAAGTGGTACTTGGTGAATTAAAACTTTAAAACCAATAAGTGCTCATTATTGCTTGTTCTGGTTTTGGCTGGGATAGAGTTCATTTTTTTTCATTGCCCCTCTGAATCTCCAAATAATGTTTTTACTTTGTTTTTAAATGCCCATACTGTGCTGCATGATTATTTCAGCAACTTCATGTGCAGCTTTTTTGTTGAGGGGCAATTTGCCACAGCAGCTTTGGCAATTTCAAAGTGAGTAAGAATAGTAATAAGGCAGTAGTTCTGCTATTGCAATTAAAGGTAGAAATTATTTATCTTAGATTTGCAAATACTTTCAGTAGGTACTGGACATAAACTTACAGCTACATAATTACTCTGAGAATCTACGCTAACTTTCAAAGGTCAAAGCACTAGAATAAAGAAGGAAAATGAGATGTAATGTGCCAGTTTCTGTAATTGTTACTTTCATAAGAGCGCTGTCAACAGCTATTGTAATAGTACAGTGATGAGGAGAATTGTCAACATAAGCATAAASGTTCTGAACTTTTTGTTGCAATATGAAATTCATGTTCATAAGTATCTTTGCATGTACAATGCAATAATGGATCCAGCTGAAATGGTTTTCTCCTTTACYTCACCCCTTATGTCTTAAGCACTTAAGGAGAAAAGTGTTTCCATTTGTTTCTGTCTTAGCACAATATTTACGTAGTATTTTTCATGGCAGAAACTCACAAAACTCTTAGTAATCCATTAAAAAGAACCCTAAAACCACAACAAACCAGGAATACAACACAAAGATGAGAAAAAATTAGCAAAAAATGTGGGATAAAAACATGTTGATTACACTTCTGCTATTAAGTGATGCMTTCTGTGCCTTTAAACTAACACTGTTTCCCTTGCCAAAGGGCTGCTCTTTTTTGCWTGTGCTGGCTTTTGCCTCTCTAGATAAAAAAGTACTGCTGTGGTTGTATTAATATTGCAGGCAAATGGTTTAATCTCAGGAAGGGACAAAAAGTTTTCTTGTAATTGGGTAAGACCACCTTCCCCTGGTTGAAAGTTTAGCTTGTGGCCATTTATATCCTTTCTATTTCCAGCTGAAACCTGAGTCTTTGTTCTTTACAGGGACAATGCTGCTTTCGGATAATATTCCCCTATAACWGAGAGGAGGGGGTTGAGTGTGTAATTATGGGTCAACATCAGGCCTTTAATTTCTCAGGGAAACATTCACTTCTGTCAAATTCTTTGCTGCAAATACTCTGTGCAGCTCCACAGATCCCCTGACATGACTTAGCTGGCTAGCAGTGATCCACAGACCGCCCTTCAGGAACAATTACCCAAAACCAAAGAACCAAATGAAAGGCAAACTGGGGTAGGGGTTTCTCTCACAGCTGTGTTATGTTGTTCACTACTGTAGTATCRTGCTGTTTCTTGTCCCCAGTTTGAGAGAATTTTCTCATCTATAAAATAGCAGTAGAAATGTCAAGTACAACCACTGTACTTGGAAGAACTGTTTTACTCCACRCCGTGAGTGAGACTAAAACTGAGGGGAAAAAAGTTGACGAGCCATTTCATATTTTTCTAGGCAGCAGTGGATATTTGTTTCCACAYTTTCCACTTGAGAAAAAAGGGTTTTTTCCTAGTATACATAGGTTTGCATCGGACTATTACAAACCAGTTTTTGCATTTATGTTCCTGGTGTGCTTATTTATTATATTACAAGGGTTCAGTCTGTGTCATGAAATTGCAGCCTCTTTGTCTCCTCAGTTTAGTGCAGCTAAGAAGGGGCAATTAAACTGAGGCAATAAAGTGTGTTTCTCATGAAACTGCAGCGGCTTGAATTGCCCTCTGTTCACAATCTYTTAACTAATAAGTTTTAATTTAGGGAGGTTGTATTAGGTGCACAGCATGAGTTTATATCATACTGAAGTGTCCTTGTTTGTAMAAGCAGGTAGCTGTTGTGTAAATATTCTCCAGTTTTAAGATGGGGTCAAAAGTATCAACCTGTGATCAGATCCTGTTAAATGGCTTCATGTTATTTAAATGCAGGTGGTTACAGATTTTGATATTTGCAGAGCACTGTCTGTATTTTGCCTGTGGCACAGCATGAAGAGAATTTATTGCAGGACCTAAGTATGGTAYACATGAAACTTGTCTGGACCTTAATTTCAGTAACAATTCTGTCATTAATTTTCCTATGCAAAGTTGTACTCTTTCACCCAAATAAGTTTTGGCTTGAATTGAAACTGTTTCTCAGGAACAGATTTGCTTTAACCATCATTTTGATTCTCTACTTGTGTGTGTTGGGCTGTGGTTTTTCTCAATGGCACCTGGCTACCTCTTTCACTTGGCATTGTATTCAAAACTCAATGAGTTCCCACTTGCACTCTGCAAGATTAATGCAAGTCAATAGAGGATTCAGAAGTGAAAGGGGAGAAAAATCAGGTCAGCAAGAAATATGAATAGACTGATTAAATCAGTGGGAAATGCTGTGGTAAAAGACAGAGGATTCCAATTCCATTTATTATAAACTGGGAGGATGAGATGCTTAATAGTAAGGAAGGGCAGTATTGCTTGAGAATTGGGTTAAATTGGCRGAGTGCATCCAAAAATTCTCCTTCTAACAGAATGGTTATATAATATTACTTGGTACAAGTGCTTGGTCTCTCTGCTCTTTGATAGGAGGACTGTGTATGTAACTCCTGAGGAAAAGATCAGTGGTGTTTCCTTGCACCAAGGGAATGAAGTAACTAAGAATGYACTTGATACTGTGTGGTTTTGTGGTTTCTTGTTTAAAATAGTGGTGACAAAATCTGGGTGGACTTAGCTCATCCTGTCCTATTCAGAAAGGTCRGGATGAAGCCCTGATCCAATGATCCATTCCAGAGTTCTTATCGCTAGTTACACACAGCTATCAGTACATTGCAGAATGTGGTTTGCTGTCCTTTAATTCCTAGCTTTTACTGTAGTAAAAGCATTCCCCACTGCACTGAAAACAGATACAGGCAAGAAGGAGTATGTCTTGGATACTGTAGGAAAGGTTAAATTTGAAACAAAAACCCTAGCTTCCCTTAAAACCTGTTTATAAGAGAAGTATCCAGCATTGCAAAAGTGTGCTGTCATGTGGGTTTTGGATCATGAGAGGGGAATGTGCCCTGGGATTTTGTCATCTCCAAATGAGATAAATATTTTAGGACTGTGATTGACTTRTTACAGACATGCAAAAAATCACAAACACAACAGAACCCCAAACTTCACTGGGGAATCCAGTCACTTGTTCTGTATAAATATTCAGTGGTRGGAGATGAGACAGAATCTCTCACTGTGGCATTATGCATGCACCCAGCATGATGGCATTTTAATTCTCTTAGATGGTACAGTGCTGTCACCCCATAGAAAACTAGAAATGAAAAAGTCTGTGCCAGCCTGCACATTTCCCATGCTACATGGAAGAAAAGCTATCTGAAATAACTGAGGGCTCAGAGGTGGCAGAGAATGTCTGGATTAAAGTTTGATGACAAAGGCACACGTACCCTGAAGATCTGACTGTTATCATTGCCATCTGACACTTCWGAGTGCTGCTCAGCAGAGTGTGAATCGATGACATGCTGTTTATTTCTCCTATGCTAAATCCCTGTGGGGACATGGCTTGTGCATATATATATATGTATTTTTATACATTCATATATATGTAAAAGTGGACTCAGGTAATTATCATTACCTGCAAGTGAATGTTGAGCCATCAGAGATTCAGAAATTCATCGCCCAGGTTTGTGTAAAGCTTCTTTGTGTGGAGACACCCTCCCTAAGCAAGTTAAAGTCACTGATTATAAGTGCCCATGGAGAGGTTTCATGAAGTTAAATAAACTGCAGTAAACCATGTCAAGTTTCCCATTTTTCCCTCGCTAGGTGAGCTCTAAATATCCCCACCATGTTTTCCAACAGCCTTCCCAAATCCTTTGAGTCCAATTTCCTGATGTCAGACCAGGGCTGGGATCTGCTACCACATCAAAGTTAACTTGTGGGATTTTGCTTTGCTTTTCATAGTTATGGATGCTAAGCTTCAATAATGTGCTTAGTGCTGTAAGAGGCAGCAAAAATGACACTTGGTGGCCCAAGGAGTGTGCAATCTAATGACAGAGAGACAGTGCAGAGCTTTGGTGCATGTCCCTGCACTCGATGGCGTATGGCCTGCCTTTTGATGGCTTTGACTTTGGGGAAGATTTTTTCTTTATTTTTTAAGTATCCGTGCCATGTCCCTCATATCTTTCCCTCCAAGTTGTGTCTTTCTCCTTGACTTTTTCCCCCGCTCTGGCAACATCTGTGAGTTTAGTTTTGGCATGTTTTGGTCCTTTGCACTGCAGCTCATTTCCTCACAGACCATTTTTTGAAGACACTTAATCTCCCGATTTTCTGGGTTTTTTGGTTTTTTTTTCAGTTGCATTTCATTTGATCCTATCTCCTTTCCAGAGTGTTTGTAAGCCTTTCTTTTCAGGTTTGCAATATTCCGGAATCTTGCGATTTCAATGGGGACCAATAGAGGAATCTTTGGTGCATATGCCTGCACTTGATGGCATGCTATGCCTTTTGATGGGTGCCACTTCAGGAAAGATTTTTTTCTTTTTTTGTTGTTTTTAAGTATCCATGCCATGTCCCTCATATCTTTCCCTCCAAGTGGTGTCTTTCTCCTTGACTCTTCCCCCCACTTTTGTAACATCTGTGAGTTTAGTTTTGGCGTTTTTTGGTCCTTTGCACTGCAGCTCATTTCCTCACAGACCATTTTTTGAAGACACTTAATCTCCCAGTTTTCTGGGTGTGCTGGGAGACCTGGGGAAAGTGCTTCTGAGAGAAATGGCGYTTTTTGAAACAATGGTTGAGTGCCTGACAACATCTACATTAACACTGGTTCATTCATTGCTCCCAGAGTGATGAGATTTTACRGAAGGGATTTGGCTTCAGCAGATTTTATTCTGTCACGTGCAGAGGGATCAGATCAGTTGACCATGGATGCTATAGTCGTGTGTGTTCCTTCCTAACTTTGTTTTTCCATGTGGTGTGTGAGCCTGCTTTTTGACCTGTGCCCCTTACATTCTGCACTCTGACTAGCAGGCTGCTCACAAATGCAGAGGAGTTTATGTCCTGCCAAATGTGTAATTACTGCAGTACTCCAGGCACCTCACTGCATACTAAGGAAGTTTTGCTGGCCTTACATTGATGTCAGATATTGCTATACCAAAAAATCATCTCCAAGAAAATAAGCTTCTTTAGTCTATGATTTTTAGTAAGTCCTTCAAAGTAAAATTGATATATTTGGGCTGATACTTCCTTTTCCTTAGTTATGTGGATATGTGTAGGATTAAAACTTCTTTCTGTATTAGTGATCTTCTCTCTTCTGGTTAAATAAGTGTATTTATTCAAGGGACAATTCTAATAGTAGCAAAAAAATATCTGAAGACAAAAACTGGGGAACTTTTAAAGTATACTGACAATGCAAATTGTTAAGCTGTTTTGGGGCTGATTTTAGAACAGAATACACATGAGGAAATAATTTGTCATATGCTTAACTTGTATTTGGAATAGATTAATGAGCATAGTGTCTGAAATCTGGGTCATGCAGTAAAATTGAAAAAAATGGACACGCAGCCCAAGTGAAGTCAATGAAATTCTCAAGTTAGGAACTGGAATAGGCCTTAAGAGAAAACAAGAGGATCTTTAGGGTAAAGCTGATGAATATGGCACACTTCCCTTTGYTCTAATTATTTTGCCCTGCTTGAGCTTTTGTTCCAGGTACAGGTCCCAGGCTTGCCTGTGTTTTAGCCTTCTGATTCTAGAAGCAGCTGAAGGCTTACTGTTTCCCAACGCAGATATGTGAGAAATCAGTTCTCAGCACACAGTAATGGTTAATTGTGATTAYTCTAAAGCAAATGGATCTCCCCATTAGAGTAGATGCAGTCTTCCACTTAGCCTGACAGGACTCATCCAGCCCAGGCTCTAACAAAGGAATGTATTGTTGTGTAAGTGGCAAATTAGTAGATCTATAGCTTTACTCAGACAGCAGCAATTGCTGTAGTCATGCTTTGTCACGATTAGTTTGTGACTTTTAGTTATCAGCTTCTCAATCTATTTCCTCTGAAACAGGCACTGGCCACTGATGATGACAATTCTGATGGACTGGTTTGGGTTACACTTTTTCTTATGTTACATTGCCTCGGGCCTCACCTGCACTGGGTGGCTTCAACAGAAACACTCTTGTTCTTTCACAAGAGCTTCTGTAACTCGTCTGTTCCTGGTTCAGAGCCCTCACAGAGACTGGTTTTACCTGCAGATGCTGTGCAGTGTTGTAAATGAGTGTTTTGTTGTCTCCTCTGCAATGGGTGAGTGGGAGTTCATTTACAGTGTGCTGGTGGAATGCCTCCCTGGGATTGTGAAATCCTTGGCATCAGTGCAGTTGGTCCTCCTCATCAAACTTTTTTCACAAATCCGGTGTTTGCTTTAAACTTCTGTATTGGCTTCTCTCTAAAAGAAAAAAAGAGTGTCTGAACAGTTGTCTTTGTTTCATACTSTAAGCTACACTTTCTTGTGATTTTTGACTTGCTTTTTACCAGCAATGGCAATTCCTGGGAGGCTGAGGTTTCTTCTTAGCTCTAGAAGCAGGAAATTGAATTTAATTAGAGGTGAGTGAGATCTGCTGGTGTGACAGGCAGGCTTTGCCAGCCCCACCGACRGCACAACTTCCCCAGCTCTGAAATGGGATGGGCAGCAGGTCAGGGCAACCTTCTTCCTCAACATCCACACACCTCAGCTTGTTGCATTTCACCTGGTTGTGCCTGTGGGTGTCTCAGCAGAGTTTGCAGGTGGGGGCTTGTGGAAGCTCTCCCTGCACTCGGGCAGCACCTGCTGGTCCACAGATTTTCCGTGGGTTCCACACCCCTGGACATCCAGCACCAGCAGCCCCTTTGTCAGCAGAGGCCAGAGAGAAAATACAATGTGGGAACAGAGCTCAGCTGTACAGAAATCAATCAGCAAGGTCAGCCCCTGGCAGGGGCTGTGAGGGCTGATAAGGCAGCAGCATCCTCAGCTGGAGCAAACGTGCCTCATTTCACTGCATCTCAGCTGCTCTCCRAGCCAGGCACATCAGGCTGCCCGTGACTGGGCTGCTGATTCACYATGAGAGTTCTGTGGGTTATGTGGAATGGGGAAGTCCAAGGCTGTCAGAAGGAAAGGAGGAGTCTTCTTTTTTGGAAAGTGTCAGGGAGGACAGATTTTGAGATGTGGTAATAGAAGACAAAAGGAAAAAACTCTGTTTGCTGTGACAAAATGTGGGTCTTAACTGTTYTCCATTTGTGAGCCTTCATTTAAGAAGAAACTGAGAGATGGGATTTGCAGAGTGGCTTATATATAGGTGGTGGTTTTACTAAATGTATGCTATTGTTGACTAAGCTTTCTTATTTCATCTGAAAAAATACATTTCAATCTATAACAAACCAAATTCAACATGAGATCAGATCACTGCAGCTGCTACAACTTTGCCACATATAACCACAGAGTCAAGAGCCAGTGCTTTAAAAAATGCATATTTTGTGGTTGTCTTTCGTCTTCAAAATCAACAGGATAATAAAGATAGCAAGCATTTTTCTAAAGTAATTGTTAAAGTCTAAATGTCACAGAGGCAGTTAGGAATTCCATAATTAGCTAGAGAAACACATATATCTTTATGCATTAACTCTTTAAAGTGTTTTATTACACTTWGACAATTGTATTGGGATACTGAGTAAAGGTGTTTACACCCTCAGCCTTCATGGCCACACCAAAGCAGGAACCAACAGAAGGTTCAAGATCTTATAGTATTGCAAGTGAAGGCAAGCAGTTTACAGCTGAGTTGTTTGTTGCTGTAAACATTTTATTTTCCTTAATTTGGAGACCATAAAATGGTACAGCAGATAAAATATTTGATGTGTATAAAAGATTAAGTTGGAGACTGCAGCGTGGGTCAGCCTGAAACGTGCACAAAACCAGGCATGGCTGGATGTGGCAATAATAATTTTTTCTTCTCTGATTCAGGTGATCCTTACAAACTTGCCTGGACATTTTGTGGGAGAGGGAAGAGCTCTGTTGATGTGAAACCTCTGGAATCATGTCTCAGAGCTTCCCAGATCACCTAGGGCTGTAATGGAGAATTTGTTACCTTCTCTTCCTTGTCATTGACTTGCARCCTCTGCCTGCCCCTGTGGAAAACACCAACCTCAGAGTCTCAGTTTGCTTTTTACTCCACCCCAGAGTGGAGCAAGGTGGACAGTGCAAGCTGTGTTTTGTTTTAACCAGTTGGCATTAGAGGAGATTGAAACAACCCAGTAAAGCTTCCAGTTGACCACCCCTCACAGTTTAAAGAATCCCATTTAAGTGATTCCTAAGCTACCACCATTCTGTATGGTTTCCAGCAACAAGTAGGTAGAACTGTTAGTGTGGCTGCTGTTCTATGGCATATCCTGCTGGACAGCTGGTCCCTCAAATTTTTGGAGGCTGTGCAGATAGAACCAGAGAAGTTGGAACAGCTTCTGTGCCCAGAGGAGCAGCCAAACTTTTAATGTCCAACACCTCTCTGTCYCCACCATCAAATTTCTACGGTGGTTTCCAGAATCCCAAATTGAACAGTCAGGCTCTCTGCCTCATAACTGTCTCCACTGGAAATCCAATTGATGCTGGAAAGTGCATGTGCAATGTGCTATATACCTGAAAGAAAAGTGTCTGTAAGACAGATAGTTGTAAGGTTTGCCTTTTGAAAAGCCATTATCAGGAGAAATGAAGGGTGCTGCTTTTACAGCATTAAGAGATCAGGCTGAATGGAGGGAAGGCAGCATGGCATGAACCTGCGAAAAGCTGGAAAGTTTCAAAGGACTGATCCCACAGCTCCTAGCAGCAGCAGCTGTGCTGTGCCATACAGCAGTTGTCTGATCCATAGGTTTCACTTCTAGGACTATCATTTCTTGGCAGCCAACCTAACGTAATTACGTATGTTTTCCTGCAACAAGCGAACRCTTTATGTGGCTGAGGAAACAGCTGCAACTACACTGAAGAGCTCATTTACATAAATATGAAAGTAGAATTGCAAAATTACGTATTGTGTAGGGTTATGTGTTAATGTCAAGGATTATAAATACCAATAGGGATTATAAATACCTATAATGCCCTTTTATTTAAAAGGAGTTAATATTTAGCCATTTTGAACATTGAAAGACAGTTTGCCATCTGACTATTTAAAAGTATGACTATTTAGTCTAAAAATAACTTTGACTGTGACTCTGAATGGGAGATCTTTGCATTTTTTTCTTATTTTCTGGTTTGAGCTACTCTTCAGAGATGGAGAGGCAGAGAGACACCCTTGAAAAGGATTGCCAAGCCAGATAAAATTTGCCTCATTTTCTTTCGACTTAAACTRAGCTTCTTGTTTGTAAATTCATAGATCAGTTTCTGAAGGAACTTGGTAAACTTCTTGTGTATGAGCTATGTAATACAGGAACTAAACTCAGGCTGCAAGTAGCATGACCAGGAGTACTCACTGACTCATAACACAAAGTGTTTCCAGAAAAGRCCTAGTGGCAGCACAAGCATTTGTGCAGATCTGTGTCTAAAAGAACAGATTTGGTGGGGTAAAGCACAAAAGGTTTGTTTCAGTCCCTCACCTGCTTCACTTTGTGACCATACAAGTGCTCATGCTRTACAAGATGTACAAACCAGAAAAGGAAAGATATAAAAATGTGGAGGATATGGACACAGCACCAGCCTACACTGCCCTAAACCATACATGGAATTACAGCATCACTGGGACAGCTGCRTTCCTGCTCTGTGCAGGGGCAGCTTGGCAGGGAGACCTTGTGAGGAGAGTGCAGCTTAGGTGGTGCTTCAAAGGAGATTTGTGTTACCATTCTGTGTTACCAYGAGGCAGGGAGGCTGCAGACTGCACACTTCTGCAGTGGGAACAGAGAGCCACGGGCTGCTGGGGCCATCTCAGCCCTCTGTGCCCCCAGAGCCCCTGTGCCCGCAGCACAGTCGGCACATTGCAGTGCTGACACAGTGAAATGGCCAAAGCTCTTGGGGCTGGCCCCAGAGCAATGTGTTCTTTTGATTTCTTGGGTGGTTTTATGCAGATTTGATTGACGTGGTTGGTTTCAGCTGATGGATTCAGTTGTGCAATTTGTTCAGCTTTTAATGAAGTAAGAGCAGCAAAATGCTCCGAGTGTCATGACAGTGTGATGAGATGAGCTCTAACTCATCTTCTCATGATATTTCAAAATATGTTGCTACATTTTTCCTCCAGCTGTTTACTCTGCCCATCTGCTGGATGTTGCATTTCTTGCTGGCAATAAAAAAATCCAGTCTCAGTGCCCAGAGGCTGATGAGTTTTTTTGAGTTGGTTTTTGTTCACAGTTTTAACTTTGACTTGGCACTGAAGCAGCTCACGAGCATGAACATGGACTATTGAATGATGCTGCATTTCTCCAGAACCTGCTGTRTTTCTCASATCCTGCTGGTCTCCAAGGGGAAAMCCTGCTTGGCTTCATCCTTTCCCTTCCACCAGCCTTTGTGAACAKATCAAGCATTAACCAGAAAGAAAATTAACGTTGTTTTGGCCAAAGCAGCAGCGTGGGCTCGGGGGCTTGAGGGCACAGTGAGAGTAGAGGAAGAGGGGAGGGTACCTGCCCTCCTGCAGGCAAGCTGCCAAATTAACCTGTTTGGATTACTGATTCCACAGCATGACACCACTGTCACCTGCAGCAAGGAGGTGGTGACCCAAATCCAGCAGGTACAGATGTCTAAAGCTCTCAGGGTCATCCTCAGCTTTTCTGGCAGCAGATTGTTGTAGCTATTGAGTGATTGGTTTGCATCAGCATTTTGGGCCTGGAGAAGATAAACTATTAACYATACAGCCAATACATCCTTGTTACCTTGGGAAGAAGGCATTGGACTGTTATCAAAAATAAAAAAACTTCTTAACACCAATGTAGCATTAAGAAGCAGGCATTCTTGATTTGTCCCAGATGCACAAGGGGATATCTCCTCCAAAATGTCATAGAAATATTCATAGAATGCTTGTCCTCTCTAATATCCTTTCTGAGCACAGAAATCACAGAACTGGAAGAAGAATATGAGAAAGGTGTAGGAAATCATGGGTTGAGAATAGTAGRAACTTTTTAAACTGGCTTTGCTATTAAGAAAGGGCAAGGGTGAACATCCACATCAGCTCTGGGCCGTGGCCTCCCACCCATATATTCCTTACCTCTTTCATCACCAGTGATGCACAGGAAGCTGATTCATCTAAAGTTTCCTGTGGCGGAAAAAAAAAAAAGGAGCTTAAGGTGTGATGGAGATGCTCCCTCATTAGCATGCAAGTATGTGATGAGCAAACATTTCCTCTAAGCACTGCTGATACCTCTGAAACAACAGCAATTGGATGAGACAATCCATGGGGGTTTTGACTATTTCCTTGGACCAAAACCGATTTTCTCACCATGGTTAAAATGGGAGGTTACTGGGGTGATCTGGCAACCTGCAAAGAGTCATCCAGGCTTGGTTTTGTGCTGAAGCAGACATACTGGAACCATAGGTATCTATAATAAGCTAAAAARAGCTGTTGTGGGAAAATAAGAGACCACGAAAAAGATGTGAAATTAAAAAGAGCAAGTGATAAATATGAGAAATGTGAGTTGGAGTCACATGTATGGAYGGTATATGAAGTAGCACTAAGCACAATGCCAACAAGTTAATGTAGACTAATCCAATGTACCTACAATTAGGAAAGGTGAGTGAAGTCRTAGCAATATTCTTGTTGCTGAAACAGGGGAGCAGAAATCTGTATCAATATGCCTCCTGRGTGCTCTTACAGCTCTTACAGGCTGCAGGAAGGTGTCTCCAGCTTCAGAAGAGGATGTTTGTGCTTTTCAGGTGATCTTGCTAAGAAGAATAAACAAACAGGGCCAGGAAATGATCTTTTTTGAATTTAAAGAGATGTATTACTCAGTTTGGGAGGACTGTCTGAGAATTGATGGAGCCCTGWGGGCTTGCTGTAAAGACTGGGTGATGAAAGAAGGATAATACACGTGAGAGCTGAAGCTGGAAAGGCATGCCAGTTAAAAGGGAGGCTGGAAATGCAACAGGACTCTGTCTTGTTCTCCAAGTTGTTTGAAATTCTCAGGCATAAGCCTCTTAACACTTGCTGGAAGAAGACATGCTAAAGATTACCAGCCTGGAGGTATTAGGGTATGCAAGGCATTAGGAATGGTAATTACTGTGACCTCATACATAAATAATCATTTAATAACACAGCTGATTTCTGGAGACTTAACAGGGTGCTGTCAGTGTAGAAAACACAAAAAGGAAATTTTTTGAAGAGGAAATGCCTTCAGTCTAAGGACTATAAAGGAAAGAAGCTTTGAAAAACAAAAAAGCAAGCATTATCATGTTCCATAAAAAGGCAGTGAAGCTGAGCAAGAGATGCTGCACAAGAACCTGTCGGCAGGTTTTCAGAATTTGCAATGTGAAATGCTAATGATAAGCTCCTAAACAGAGCAGGCCAGGGCTGGATGATACTGCAAAATATCAGCTCCCACTAGACCAGGACCTTTTTGGTACCTTTTCAGATCAGCTGTTTTCCAGTTATCTGAAATAYGAACATAAAGTCTAATTTTAGATGTATTTGTGTTGGAAAAGTGGGACTTTATCCATACAATAACTTAAAATGTCTGGATTGTTATCTTGTTTATTACTCTGTTGTCCGAAATCCCATCAATTTTATGGAGGCTTTTCCAGAGCCAAATAAACTGCACAACAATTTTATGGTGTAAGATGTGTAATAACTTGTAATTCATTGTGCAGTTTGACAATAATTATTCATAGGTTTAGCAATTGCAACTTGATAGCCTATTTTAACAATACTGCAAAAAACATTCTCATGTAAACATTTCTGTGAGCAGTGTAATTTCTGTAAGCAATGTTAATTTCTGTAAGCAATCCTAATGAATTTACATCATGTATGGTAAGTGCTTTTAATTTTTAATTTAAATGTAACTCCGGTTAGAATACCTCTGAAATCATTAATGGWAAGTCAATGAAAAGTCATGAATGCTATTAATTGTGAGTAGGAGACTATTTTTAGTCTCTGTTCCCCATGATCACAGAAGACTTGTTCTTAAAAAAGCTTGGTTTTGAGAATGAGTCCTAGATCTGTGCTGCAGATTTCTACAGGCAGAGATATTTTTAAAGGGGCAGGTCATGTCCAGTTGAGGCAACAATTGAATGGAAAACTTTAATACTTAATTGCAATGTGTAGATTTTGATTTTTAAGATATAAACTTTCTCAGTTACATAGRAAGATTTAAGAAATGAACTATTTAATAATTACAGACATTTACATGCCTGCACTGAAATTTTTCCCCTTTTCTCATCCAGCATTTAAGAAGTGTCCTTCTGAGGGCAGCACTTAGCTAGAAACAAATTATCCAGAGCTGTGGGTTAGTTTGTGGGGAGAATTGCTTTTGTTATTTACACAAAAGATTTGTATAAACACATTCTCAGGCTATCCTGGGAGGAGTTGCTATTAAACAAATTAAGTTTGGTGGATACAGAATAATGAAATTTGGGCCAAATCTAGTGTTAATAACTTTAGAATTTGTTTCCATAAATGCTTAACTGAGAAGCCACCGGGCGGGTTGGTGACTCTGCTGTTTAAATAATTTTGTTTCAGGACTCAAGCCATTCATGTCTGTTTAACACTGTACAGGGCCTCCCCTGAGTTTTTTTGCAGGACAATGAGGTTTTTGAGGAGCTTACATCATACTGTAGGGGTATTTTTTTTTTCAGAAAAGACAATTTTGTGTTGAAGTGTAACTTCTTTATAGTTTCCATTGTTCACTGAATTTTCCAATTAGTGCCCACAACAGCTGAAGCCTGTGAGAATTCCCTGTGAGTTATAACATTGTGTGGAACTGCAGCAGATATGAAGCTGCTGTGTCAGAAAATATGAAGCACTTTCCCCAAGTATACATCTGCAATTGCATTTATTTTAAAACTTGAAAGAGAAGTCGAAATTGAGGTTTTCTTACAGCTTTTTTCTAATCTGTGTGTTTCAATCTCCTCTCTTTTTGCCTGAGGATCGATAATATGTATTGTGCCCAGAGGGTACATTTKTTTGTTACAGAACATCTCACGAGCCATCATTTCCAAGCTGCTGGACTGCAAAGCCAAGCTGAGTAGATTCTTGGTTTTCTTTTTAAATGTCACTGACTCCATTTCAGGTTTGTAGAGGTTTTTTCCTCCTATCTTGACAGTGAGCTTTCTCTTTGTAAGTGTCTCTTCATTCTTTTACTACTTCAGTATAACTTGCAGTTTTGCACATAAAAAATTGAAAGGCTGTGCTCCTCTCACTCCTTCCAGATAAATTCCTGTGCTGTGATTTGGTGTACTCAGAGATAGGCTGTTAAAGAAATGACTGAAGGGGCTGGATGACTTTGGATGTGATCAGTGGCTTATGGGTGACTCTGATCATTGCTTCAAATCCCACTGGTTTGGGGGAGGCTGGGTCAGGGTCTGCATAAAGCAGAAGGATGAAGTCTCTGCACTCCTCCAAGATGAGGCAGGAGTGCCACTGCAACCATCCAGTAGGAAGTGGGCAGTTGGATAATCCTCACTGTCCTCAGAACCCAAGTAGAAGCTGGAAGACTTTGAGGTGAGGAAGACTCAGCTTTCCCTGATTGCATGTAAGTCTTTCTCTGCAGGGCAACTGAGACACCTTAGAGGAGGACAGAGGGGTCCCCAAAGGGAAAGTCCTTGGCACTCCTGCAGCCCTGTTTACACACCAAATAATTCCCAAAGCAGGTACTGCGTTCACGTCTCACCTTTCTCTGCTGAGTGCATACCATGATAGTGCAGCTTCACTCATAGTTACACCAAATTCTTTATCCTGAGTTTCACTGCAGCAGAAGTAGATTAGAGGCAACCTAAAAATCTCAGGGAGCAGCCGAGGGAGTTCCAACCCCTTTCAGAAAAGATCGGAAGGTCTCCTCCTCCTCCTCCTCCTCTTCCTCCTCCACCAGGTATCAGGCACAATACAAGAACCTTTGGAATTATATTTGTTGGTAGTTACCGCTAAATAAGTCATCACTAACATKTAGTCAGTTTAAAAAGTCATCAATGAGACTACTGATGTCAATAATAGATCATTCATTCATTTCAGAAGTACTAAATCAATTTTTCTGGTATGAAACCTGCAAAGGCGCAAATGCTAAATCAGCCATAAAATACATCATTACAAAGTGTCAATTAGAATTCTAACTAGGATCCTTTGTCTTAACTTCTATTAGTAATTGATAACAGAGAAAAAATAATASCACTCAACTCTAATCCAAATTCTCCTCAGTTTGAGGTGGCTGTATGATSTGACACAGCTGGAAGGGAAGTTAAGTGATAAGGTGGGAAACTCCAACAGCTGATGTGTTCCTGGCAGGTTTCTGGTTTTTCAGATCTGTTTTAGAAGGTCCTGTCACCTGCTCTTTGCATGAAGCTGTTCCATGAAGGAACAGAATACTCCAGCAAYGAGTGAGGGGGGAAAGAAAGGTTTCTGAGAGTGAGAAGTTCTTGCAATGCTAATACAAAGCTAAACTGATCCTTGTACTGAAAATAGAAAAAGAGTCAATACACAAACTCTGACTTTTATCCTTTCCATCCTGGATAATGGATCCTTTTTTGAGAAATATTTTAACTTTGAATCCTACTTAATTTAAACTCCAAGCTGTATTAAACTTTTCTAAAATACCACTCAAGACAGCTGGATTTTGTTGGTGGGTGAGGGGAGAGTTGCTGATCTGATGACTCACTCTAAGTACAAATTGTTGGAGTGAAGCAAGTGGAGCTGAGTAGATCCCACTTTAGAAGCAAGTCTAGTTATCAATTTCCTGTACCACTTACCTGAGCACTCTTGTTTTCTTTCATTCCAYCCTGACATCACAATAACAGCTCGACATCCGGTGTAGAACTCAGTTGTTAATTCCCAGGGGCTGGAAAACCACTTCTCTTTACAAAGAGGGACTGCTGAAATAGTTGATACACTGCCTTTGGCACCTGAACTTGAATTCCTACAGCATTCATTGACAGCAGGCTAAGACTGTGGAGTTCACTCCAGTCAGGTCTTGGACTTCAGTGTAAACAGCATTGAAACGTTTTCAAATTGAGTTTGTGTTTAAAAGGCAGAAAATCACAATTGAATTCTTGCAATCAGGCTTYTCCAGTAAAGTGCTTTCTAATATCTATACATCATGTTTGCTGTATTTATAGTATTTACCCATTTCTGAACTTGAAATCTCAAATAGTTCTATTTCTTTTAATTTCTGAAATTATTTGAGATGCTGTAATAGCATTTTGCCTTTTTGGGGGGGGTTTTAAATAGAAACAGCTCATGAGAAAACATCCAAAATCAGAAAAGCAAAAATTATTTTGTCATGTACCATCATTATTCATATTTGATCTGATATTTGAGCACTACCACTTGTGAATGGGACTTTTTTAAATAGAACTAACAGAAAATAAGATATATGGTAATTTTATCCAGTTAATTTTTTTAATAGTTGGAAAAAAATATACTGAAGCAAACAGGATTATCTCTATGCTTTAATAACTCCTGTGRAAATGAGGTAAAACTRCTTTAGGATATTTAGCATTTAAAAGACTTTTTAGTCTTTAGGAATGCTAAAATACAACCAGTTTCATGCTCCTGTTTGGCAAGATTTTGACCTCTGTGTTAACTGGATTCAAAAACTTCTGTAACCTTGCATCTGAAACAGTTTTCTTGCATGTATTGCAGTGTAACAACCCAAGAGTAAATGAGGAGGGAGCAAGATAAGCAGGAAATTAATTTCTTGGAATGGTTGTAGAATAACTCAAATAATTAGCTAGGTAGAAAAATTGCTATTGATTTGAGCAAGTCTGGCTATGGACAGATGTAGGCAGCTGCCTGAGGAAGAAAATCACAGCTTTGAGRTGCAGAAATGAATTTTGCTGTGGGACTGGCTCAACAGGGGTAGAAGGAGAGCTCCTGTGTAGGGTTTTGGGGCTGGGGGGCTACAAGGGTGGCTGCTGTGAGAAGCCGCCAGAAGCTTTTCCCATGTCCCATGGAGCTGATGCTGCTGGCCCAGGCTGAGCCCATCAGCAGCAGCACTAATGCTGCTATAATGTGTTCAGGAAGAGGGAGAAGGTTGTGCAMTTGCAGCCAGAGTGAGAGGAGTGAGAGCAACCTTTTCCCAAATAAACCTGCACCTGCTGCCTCTTGACTCACCTGTCAGATCACAGGTTCTGGTAAGAACATCAAAGAAATGCCCATTCTTTACACTTGCTCAGTCTTAAGGAAACCCTTCCCTGACAGTATACAGAAAGCTCACCAAAGATAAGATCTGAGAGTACAAACCCCTTGGTATCCACGAGTGAGAAGCCTCACCATGAATCAGGGTAGAGATTTTAAGCCTGGGTCTGTTTTGTTGCAGATCTGTTTTGATAGCTAAGCTCACACTGAACTTGTTGCWGTGGATCATTCTCTCTGTTAACATCTTTAGTCCTGTTCTGTTGTACAYAAGGCTTTGCAGTTCAAAACTGCTGTTTTTTATTATTGTAGATGAGAAATTAAATAAGTTCACATTAGAGGTGTTCTTTCATCTTTCTGTTTTGACTCTCCAAGATGAGTCAGAGGACCCTAACTGTACTTAAATCTGATCCACTTTGTGAGTGCATTTGGACCATCCATCAGACATGAAGACTCCATAAAGGAGGCTGGMAAACTAGCCAGGCATCTGATTAGGCACAGAATAATTTCAATGGCTAATCAAATGAATGAATCCKTACTTGATTACACTTCAGTTTTGTATCAGCTAATCATGAAACCAGAAAAYACACTAATGGATGCTAGTTTCTGACAGCACCTGTTCACAGGTACAATTGCTGTAATTTGGGAAGGAGAAGGGAGGGGGCAGCACTAATTTCCTAATCWAGAGCTGAGACAAATATCAAGCTCTAATATTTTTAAGCAATAGTTTGTTTTTCTCTAGAAGAAAACTGGAGCTTTTTCAGGACTTGGAGATAAGTCAGCTGTGGGATGCTGGGATCAATCCCTCATGTCTCCCAGTGCAYATTTTTCATGTGTGTACATTGATACTCAGTTGATCATCTCCTTATGGTGAAAACAGACCTTCTTGGGGACATTCTTTAGAAAATGAGACAATACAACCTTTTCCTCACCCCTCAGGTCTCTTTTCATACTAACTTCTCAGAAGATATTAGCAGGGACAAGGATAGTCCCTGCAGAAAAACAGAAAAAGTTTGTTTTGTGTGTGTTTGCACAGGTTCATGTTCCTTTGATCCTTCTCTCAGGAGRTTTGGTCTCAGATATAAAAGCCACAAGTTATCATATGGGGAGATACTTCTGAATTCTCTCCACCAAGGTCTCTGACTGAAAATATATTAAAAGCTATATTGCTTGGAGGAAATCCCATTGTGCTCTGTGATTGTAGAGAAAGCAGCAGTCCCTGGCCCAGCCAGCCTACTGTGTAAAACTCTGTTTTCTTTTCATATGAAAAGGTAACAAAAGGGAAATATTGGAGCAAGAAAGGGAGATAAAGAACATTGGGTTCTGCTTTTAATATAGCCTGGGCCTGTCAGTCCATTGTTGTATGCAGGGAAGAATTTTGGTACTGAGTTATGAACAAGATCTGACATCTCCATTCACAATGAATCCCACAGAGCAAAGCCATTCTTGAAGCTTTTATTGTCACACTTCCTCTGGTGAAGTATCTCGTGAGAAACAGAGCCCTGAATCCTGACAAGTGYTTCCTACCTTACAGAAGTCACCCTTCAGTTGCCAGGAGAGCTCCTGGACTTGGGGCTTGGCTGCATTAGGCTGAAACTATTGCTATCAGAGCACAGTCCTTACAGGAATGGCTTTAAAACCTCTGCCAATCAATACTGTCCAGTTCTTTGAAGAATTCTTAATTTAATGCTGCTTACCTACACAGTAAATGTCTCTGAAGTCTAAGCAGAGAAAATAGAGAGACCAAGGGCAGCTGGATTAGCAGCATTAAGCCATGGTCAATCTACTGCTTGCATTTTAATAGCTTTTGCAAAAGGGGAACACTAGGTTTGCTGCAGTGTGTATCACTGTACCTCCACTGAAATTGCCAGAACTGTGCTGATTTGTACAGGCTGAGGACTGCTCCCAAGACTTCCAGCAACAGCTGTTTTAAATAGCTCTGTTTGATCTGTCTTCATATACAAAAATACAAAACCAATGGATAGATTGCATCAAAATTATCAGTGCTGGTTAATATATGTGGTATGTCATCAATATCTCCTAAACACCACTCAGCTTCATTTCATTGACTTAAAATACATTCATCCTGGATCTTTAACTTTTTGTACAAGATCCTAAGTTGCAAAAAAAAAGTGTTGGAAAAGACATAGATAAATACTTCATTAAAAAGGTATTGTRTTGCCATTTGCCATTTCATTATTCATATAATATCTGCATCTGAATATAATAACATTAATAATAGTAATTTTAATAATAATCCTGAACAAACAACTAAAAATGCACCATGGAAGGTGCCTGAAGTTATTCGAGGGTGAAAACTCAGTTGCTGGAATCCCATCTGGTGTTGTTATTTGGGTTTTTCCCCTACATCTCAGTTTTAAAGAGGGGAATGGATGGTCCACCCTACAGTGAACTGAGCACTGAGTAGTAGTGATCTGGAGGAATTCCAGAGGCTCTTGCAGAGAAAGGAGAATATTTCTTTTCATGCTGTCATAACTCATAGTCCTCCCTTGATATTCCTGGCCTACTTATTCTTCCAGGGYGGTCTTTTGCCTCTTTTCTCCCCTGAGGGAACACAGTGCTCTGTWCTGTGCAGATCATGGCCTGGTGCATCCTGAGCACCATGCTTCATCCCTGCCCATCTCCCTGTCCTTTTCATCTCTGGATCTCTCTTGGCATGGTGTTCTGGTCATTGTGCTAACCCCAACCACCCAGTTTCTTCCAGAACTCCCTCATCCTCCATCAATACCAGGCATGATCTTCAAGGTTATTGTTGTCTCTCTGTTTCATTGAATCTCCCCCCATTTATTTCAGGAGGAACTGGAGAAATACTTTTTCAACTTGTTTTCCTAGAGATTTGTGCAACAACAAGGAAAGAAAGCAGAAAGGCAACTGATAAATATTAATTTACTCTGTTTACCTTCTCTCTCTTCATCTTCTTATCCATTAACAGAGAAATGGGAAGCAACAGGAGAAGGGAGTTACTGCTAGTCACAGATTCAAAAGGAATATGAAGTCCATGAGCACCCTCTGTTCCATATTTGCTCCATGCAGAGCAAATAGTCCACTGGCATGCTGACTGAATAATTAGCTTTACACAGTACCTAGCAAATGGTGGTCATGGACCAGAGCCCCCTGTGCTTGCTGCAGTGTTAGCAGAAGGAAAAAAAAAAATTAGAAGACAGTCCCCACTACCAGAGCTTAAATCCAAACTATAAGACAGGAGACACCAGATGGAGATGGACAGATGGTGAAGTGCAAAGCAACTCCTAAACAGTTGATAAGCATGAAGGCAACAGTATCAGCATAGCAGCTGCCTAACATTTGTCCATTAGAGATGTCAAGCCAAGGGATGGGATAAGAATTGCTCTGAAGGATAATGGGATAGCTCTTTGAATGCTTGGTTAAAAAAAAAACATCCCAAGTGGAGATGGCAGCAGGGAATAGTTAGCCTGGAATCCCTGCTAATATCCAGTGGAGGCAGGAGTTGTTTCCAGTGAGGGGTAAGCTGAGAAGGGCATGAGAGTGAGAACAAGCATTTTACCAAGAAGTGAGACCTGTGAAGGAGCAAAAAAGAGAAGGGTACCAGAGTCACAATGAGAAGCTTTGAAAAATTTTTGTGTAAATGAAAATGAGGCAAAAGTTATGTTTGAAATTTAAAAAAAATRCTGAAAACTGTAAGTCTGCATGATTTTTAGCATCTTTTTAGAAAGAAAAGGCAGTTTCACAGTTCTTGTGTAGAAAGGATCAAGGCTTTGACACATCTCAGGCTCCCTTCTCAATRTTTGAGTGACAGGCAAAATACATCACAAGAGGCAGGAAAAGGAGTAGCAGGGTCACATGTAGTGGAGTAAGGGGGCTGACAGCAATATTTTAGTCATCCTTATTGTGACATAACAGCTAAATATTTGCAAGGAGATGCCAGGGAGAAAGGCCAAGATGCTGTTTTGGGTGGTTGGAGACAAGCACAAGCYGGAGAGGTGGATAGCTGTGCTACAYGGATGGCAGTCCTTGCAAAGACATCATTTGAGTCTTGCTCACAGCTCTAAGTACCCAAAGAGAAAGAAAAAGGCATCTTGGGTGTCAGGCGACCTTTGAAAATTTTGGAGTCCCAAGAAGCAGACCTTTAACAAATACCCTGAGTGAACAGAAGGCAATGAGGGATGTTGGTACTGGGCAAGATTCATGAAACGTGGTAACTTTCATTGTGATTGGCTAAAAAGTCAGGGAATTCCCTTGATGCTTGAATGACTCCACTGGGAGAACCTGGCTTTCACAGATGATGTGGGTTGATTTTTGTTGGTTTTTTAATCCYCCATGGCATTTTCCCTTTTTTATGAGTGACTGCATAGCAGTTAGTCCATTTAACTGCAGCTGCTCACCCCTCTCTAAGGTGTTTTGAGAGTGGAATAGATTAGGGATTTAAACACAGGTGATAGCAGCATTGCCTGGAATGAGCAGAAATGTAATATTTATAACACAAGCATGTTGGTCTTTGGGTGGGTAAGTGGTTCATAAAATTCAGTGCAGCATGATGCGAAGTAATGTAGCCAATTACTAAAAGAATAAGCACAAAGATTGCAGTCTAAATAGGGACACAACAAGGAATTCATTGTAAGAAAAGAACCCAGAATGGACTGCAGATAATAGAGTAAACCATTAGCACTCCTTCCTGGTAACAATAACAGAAATGAAGAAGAGCAAGCAAGATTTTGAAATATACTCTGGCAGTGTGGTGTGTAAAGCTGCAGGAATTATTCTGGCCTGCTGCTGGTCTCATTAGGAAACWGTGCTCAGCTCCAGCCACTTGGTTACAGGGAGATACTGAGAAGGGGCTGCAGGGGCAGTCTGGGATGATTTAGTAACTAAGCCATGATTTATAAATAAAGTTTTTTCACTTATTTCTCCTCTGTTCCTAAGGGAAGGAAAAATTCCTATGCAAGTATGCAAGATCCTGAACTAATGGGAGTGAATCAATGCTAAATACAGGGGCCATAYRCAAACTTTAAATAAGAGACCTTTGRTTAATGTTAGGRAAGAAAATACAAGCAGATTTTCAAACAGAAGACAGAGCTTTATGGAAATGGTGAGAAAGAAAGTAACTTTATCTCAGGTCACATAAAAAATATTTGAGGAAAGGACTAAAAATGTGTAGAAAGGATTATTAAAATTCTTCCTCTTATTTTTTAAAAGAATAAATCCTGAGCCAAGTATTAGTTCTTGTATTTGTTACATACTGATGAAGGAGCCCCCATGCAATAGATACAGACAAAGAGACCTGTCAGCTGAGCACTTAAGACAGCAATTTTACAGGGACAGCTTTGTGCTCAGCAACCAAAAAAAGAAATTGTTTGCCTATCTTTCAAAGGAGACAAGAATATAAAAATCTACAACAAAATATCAGGTTCCAAATTTGTTACAGCTATATGTGTTCCAGTATWAGCACCTGGATTTCCTTGTATGGATTCCTCTTCTGAAAATTCATCAGGTAGGAGCTCTTCTTTTYAGTTGTGATAGGGAAAATTGTCCAGAATATAGAACCTGAAAACCTGAATAAATTTAAATATACATGACACTTCTGATCTGTCGTTTCTCTAGTTTATTCCCTCAGATACTGCTTGCTAGTAGGCTTGTACAAATACCTTCAGCTGACCAGAAGAATTAGATTTTATTTGTTTCCAGACCTGCACTTTGCTCAGATAACCTTCTTTATTGGTTTACATTGGACCTGAACATCCTCTGGCAACRCAAAAGGGCAGGAGATTGTATGGAGGAACACCTTTCCCAAACTGAGGAATGATGCAGTTCCATCCATAGCACTGCCACACCCTGGCCCAGCTCTGAGCTTTTTTTCTAATTAAGTCAATTCAGTGGAGGACAGAGAAAGGTGTTGTGAAAAGGTGCAGGAGAGTGTTGGAGGTGGTGTGCACCACCTGTAARTGTACTTAATCACACTTCCCTGTATTCCCTCAGCAGTGGGATGGCTGGCTCTCCTTCCTTCTGGCCAGAGGTACTGCCACATAAACACAGCAACAAACCAGAGACTGACAGATCCTACTAYGGGTGAGGAGAGAAATGCCAGTGGTATGAATAAGTGTTAGGGGAAATGATACAAATTTCAGTAAAATGTGCWACAGAGATTGAATAGATTTTTAAAGGACAGTTTTTGGCAGGAGAATATATTCTAGATTTTAATTTAATGASCTGGTATCAAAGGTCTATACACAGATGGTTTACATCCATTGAAGTGAATTTAGGGTGGACGTAAGAAAATCAGAAGTATTACTTTGGAGTGAATCCACCAGAGAGGAGACAACACTAACCCTGTGAAGTCCTCCTATGTGTTATATCCCATTCACTTCGGTGGGAGCCTCATGAAGACAGATCTGTAGGAATCATCCTGACAGGATTCCTTAAATGCTCTCAAGATTTCCATCTCAAGTTGGTAAAWTTTTTTTTGAGTCACCGGCTGCCTTATTTAGCCTGTGGGTTTAGATGCAGCAAAAGAAGTAGATTTTAGTGCTTGTATTGGAATTATGGTGGAATGTGTGTTTGCTCATCAGCCCCTAGTCATTGTAGCATGGAACTATGCCAGTGTTTTCCAAAGATAGTTGTGGTGACAGTGAACTTGCTTGGGAATACTTGGAATGCCTGTGCACAAGTCTTCACAGCAGTCTCATAGGCTTGGAACCTGTTGCCATTTATTTTATTGTTAATGTGACAGATTGCTTTTCTTGATAATACAACATAATATCATTTTTAAACTTTAGCAACCAATCTTGTTCTCAGAAAAACTAACTGGGAATCTCTATTTATGGAAGAAAAAATGTTGTGTAGCTGTTAGCAGCTTTATGTCTGGATTTTTGTYTGGTTGTTTTGGTTTGGACTGTAATGTCTGCAGAACAGCAGCAGATCAAATATGAGGGGATTCTTCAATCACCACGAAGGTTGGGCTTTAAATGAAACTACAGCTCTCTAAATATTTTTGTAGCTTGGAAGTACCACCATAAGTGTTTAATTTACTTTTTTAAAACCCATAAGCCCTTTTTAGCTACCGTTGGTAGCTGCAGATGCCTACTTGCAAGTGAAACACAACATTTCAGCATTTGGCTTCTCCCTAGCCCTGAATAACTGCCTTACAATCTTCTCCTCTTTGTSGATGCTGCCAGAAGTGACACTGATCCTTTGTTTGCCTGGAGTGGTCGCGTTTCCCGGCCAGGAGCTCCCAGGAGCAGCCGAGTGAAGCCCCTGCTGCGGAGGGAAGCTCCCTTACTGCCTCCTTGGCAGGAGCATTGCCTGGATCCAGCTCCAAAGAGCAAGGCACACCCCCTGGTGTGTGATCCCAAAGGATCGCTGGTGAATCAGGAGCTGCCTCTGGTGCCTGAGGCTCAGGGCTTGGCTGCTGGGTTCACTTTTCCCGTGGGACTGATGCTCTGATCCCTTGRCATGGATGCTCTGTTCTCAGCACTGGTACAAAGTCTTTGTGACACTGGGCAGGTGGAGTGCSCTTCTCAGTGTGATTATTAATCAAATGCTCTCAGTCACAATTACTTACATCACCTGCTTTTTCTTAAGTACATTTAGAGATTTATATTAAAAAAAACTTTGCCATTTTGGGGAGAGTCACTACAAAGCTGCTGTAACATGCTGTGTACTCATAAATGTGGCATTTTTATATTCTCCAGGTCTTTTAACAGCTTTATGAAGGACATAGTTTAATGAAATGTGAAATATACACTAAAACTACTTTTTCCCATGCAGTAAGATAATAAGATGTTACATTACTCACAGGTCCAATTTTAAATTTAAATATAACTTCACTTAATTTTACTTTGCAATCAGGTAAATTAATGAGAGAGAATCACAACAATAYGCTGTAATTACATTTGAAAATTATTCCTTCTGTCCTTCAAGAGAGTTCTTTCTGTTGAAGATATTGAAATTTGGTGTCTAAATATAAAATGCAGTAACATCTGGTTCTAATTGCTGGTTTAAATAATATAGACATTTAGACAGATATTTCATGCTTTTCAAAGGAGGCTTTTAGTAGGATGTTCTGAGTCAAAGGTTAGAAAAAATTTCATGCTACTAAAAATAGCTGATATTCCATTTGTGTTCTAGATCTAAAGGATCTTTTACATAAAAGATTTTTTTGGCTAAAATATAGYTGCTTTAACTTATTTTATTTGGAAAAAACAACCAGGTTTTTATACCTTTTACRTCTGCTCTTCATTGGTGCATGTGAACCTAGTGCAGAAAAATGTTGAAGCAGTTTATTTCTAGACCCAAAAAAATGTTACATCATACTCAAGATCTCTGATTTTCAGCACAGAATCTTGTCCTTCCAAATTACATATCTGAAATCTTCTATTTGCTTGTACCTTGYCACTTATTTTCCCAAGAAAAGAAGCTGGACATATCAGCATCAATGCTAAAGTGATTTTGGTGTCAAGCCACATAATCACACTGACTGCAAAGGTGCTTTAATTGGGCTTTAATACAGAAATTAATTTAAGCATGTGCAGAACTCCAAAAATGTTGAGAATTTGAAATTTGAAAACTCTCAAGACTGAATTAATCTCATCCACAGAACTACTTTTCCTACTTTTAGTATAGGAGGACTTGGCTGAAAAAGTGGGTTCATGTTTTGCTGTGAAGGGATTGAATTTTGTGGCCATTCTGACCTTTCCAAGGCATGTGTTAGTTTACTTCCAATCTGTTCAGCCACCTGGATAAAAGACCTACAAATTCAACCTCATAGAGCCCACATGATTCATTGTCCCAGGCAGCAWCATTTATTAGCATTCTTGAAAGAACCTCCTCCCTCCCCATCCCACTGACCCCAGGCCACCTTCATGCAAGCCTGCACTTCATTTATTGTCAGAAATTGTGAGGAACAAATCTAAGCAAAACAAGTTATGACCTGATCTCTCCCTGCTGCATAACTTTTCCACTTAGGCACGGGGACAAATTGGAAAACTAGAGGAATTATGGAATGCAGTAGTAGTGCCTCATGCACTAAAAAGTCATAAACTGATCAAAGGCTGAAAATATTAGAGCCTTGGTAAGGAAATAAACGCGCTGATCCAAATGGTACAAGCACTTCAGCTCACTGTCCTTACACACTCTGAGACTTCTCACTCTCTACCACAGAAAACTCTCCCAAGCCACTCTGGCAGCAGCTCAGATTAAAAAAAAAATTTCTTTTCATAGCCAAAATGTACCATCTGACATCTACACATTGGGCATTCAAGGGAGAAGCTTATAGTGTACATCATAAAAAGCCTAATGTGAAATATTAGGATTTTCCAATCTGGGCCACCCATGCTCCAATTCTCTGTAGGATTTGCCTGGAATATCATTTGGGAAATCTTCTCTTTTTCCTGTTGCCTGGAAGAGGAGGTTGCAGATGGCTCTAGAGCTATAAATTAAGTTTCTGTGGTGTTGGTGCAGATTACTAAGAAACCTCTGTCAGAATCTATAATGGTGCTGAACTTTAATGCAGCAGTGGATACACAAGGGAAGAGCTCGTGAGAGAAKCAGAACACTTTGCATGTCGTGTGCACCTCTGTTACCACTAGATGGTTTCCATCAAAATTTTCCAAAGGCTTTTACTTGCCGGGACAAACTTTGAGAGGACTGAAGTTCTTGKGGGGGTCCTTCACATCTTCAGGCTTCAGAGCAAAACCTGGGTTATTAGAGGAAATAGGAAAAAAAAACCCAAATCCACTCTTCTTTTGCTTCCACTCATTGTTTAATGGGATACTAGCAGGTGTATGATAGTTTTGCATCTTCCCTTAGAGTGTAAAAGAATTCTAGCTAGAAGCAGGACCAAGAGATGCARGAATAAATTCTCTGTTCCAGTAGCATGGGCCATTTCTCTGTCAYGACCATCTAAATTCAGAGAAATGAGATGGCTCCTTTTTAGGAGACATGAAATCATTATGCTTTCTGCCTTTCATGGGTAAGCTGGTAAATTATATATTTACCTTCTTCTGTTACTGCTAGTAAAATAAAACTCTACTCTGAAAAAAGAGAAGAAATCATAAATTGCAGATAGCAATAACTAAACAAGTAAAATGGATTTTTAAATGCTCAGCCACCTCKTCCTGTGTTTGTTTTTAATAGACTTTATTTGAAATCTAATTGCTTAGATGGTAGTACTCCTGTGATTATTATTAGTTACCTAACAATCAYTCACATCCTGCTTTATTTTTAGTGCTTGTTGTGTTACATTTTGCTAATACTATATTGTGTCAATTGTGAGGGCTTTTTTCTACTTCTGCACAGGGAATATAGATTATTTTATTGCTTCACTGGGTACTAGAAAGGTCTGTCTTTTATGATTGCTGAAAATCTGTGTACAGAGCAGAAAATGGCACTGCATGTTTCAAACCAGTGATTTCAGTCGCTGAGGCTGTGGTAATGAATGTTGGTGTTTGAGTGCTCTGATAAAGATAACATCACTGCTGCAGGTTGCACAAATCATCATGTATTCCCACACCGTGGCATGAAGGAAGCAGCCAATGTTTTTCTGGGGTTTTTGTTTTTATTTCATTTGCTTGAGAAAAATACAGAGAATCCTGTACTCAAGGGCCATATTGGTTTAGATCCCTAAAATCTTGACAGCAGCAAAATAAGTGCTTAAACCCCATTAGAGCCACTGAAATCTAAGGTCATGCCAAACTTCACTGCACTAATGTCTTGGAGTGGTGACTTTGTGAATAAATTGGAGATGCTTAAATTTACACTCAATTGTCCATTTCCTTCTTGCTGCCTTGCGCTTTCTGTGCTAATATTTTAGTTCTTCATATGAACCAGTCTAATTTTCTTGCTATCCAAGCCTCTGTGAAGACCTAAACATCATTCAGGAAGTATTTCAGGACAGTTTTAAGTCCATTCTTTCATAAGTCATTTAAGCTCCAGTGTAATTTTKATTAAATGCTTCCATCCCATTGAACACAGTGCCACTTGAAGCACACAGTTAAGCTGAGCAGTGTTGGTTAATGCTTTCCTGAGCTGGGGATTTAGGTGGTGGATAAAGATCTCCTGGGAGCAGCTTCTGTCACTTACCATTTCTGGAGCCCTGTGGCACACTCCTTCCTCTGCTCTGTCTACCACCACTCATCCATCAGAGGAGCAGTTGGGGGCATTTCTCTATCTGGTTTAAATCCAAGGCACCTGACTTTGTTAAGCAGTTTAAATGTTGGCTAATTCACTTGCTTTGATGGAAAGGAAGACAGAAAACTTTTTAAAGTGTTTAAATGGAACTATTTCCAATGAGGAATTGGCTTACCTTGCCCAAATTAAAAGAAAATTATTAGTTTTCTTCCATGTTGTTAAACTATACTTCTGCAACAGAAAAAATTGTTATTGCTTGAACACCTCAGGCCTGTCCTGGCAAGAAGCTCAGAAGGTGATGGCCTTGGACAGGGAGGTGATGRTGCAGGCTGGGATCAGCACAGGCTGTGGAGCTGTGCCTGGAAGGAGATGTAAGGTCACAACTTCAGAGTTYTCTGCCTTGCAAAGAGCAATAAATGCTTTGATACTGGCTGATCAATGTCAGTGCTTGGGGACTGAAAGGAAATCTGTGTTTTGTATTTCCAAGAGACTGAGTGCTGGATGCCAGATTTCTGTCTGGTTGGTTTCTGTGCCTGAAATGAAGTTTTAGCAAGCTTCACTATGTTCAAATACACGTTTGGGTCTGAGGTTTTCAATGTAATTAAGATTTAAGCACCGTGTGAGTTTCTTGCCATTAGGAACTTTACTAGCTGCTTTGAGTAGGTTGGGATTCAAATACTGCTTTTCATGTTATTTCATATATTTGACCTTCCAGAACTCGTGTTCTAAAGAAATGTCTTTCCAAATACATCTTTCAAGTGTAGTAATGTTTATATCAAATTAATCTGAAGCTTCTGTTGCCCYGGAGGCTGACTGAAATGTGGGTCAAGTCTGACATCAAGTGGTCAGACACACTGCATTCCCAGTGGGACTATTAACACAGCGCTGCTCCTGGGGTCTTGTAACAACCGCTGGCTCCACTTTGTTCTCTCCATGTTTTTTCTTCTGTTAACAGGATTTCTCAGTGCTCTTCCTTCTCTGGTTCCCACCAAGGTCATGGAGTGTCACTGCTGACAGACACAAGAGGAATCATATTAGTCTTGCATTAGATATTGCAGCTGCTGAATCTGTCAGCAGAATGATGGGATCGTGTAAATAAAGCCTTGTTGACTTGGCACTGCACATGAGACCTTTATTCACTCTGCCTTGTTTACCCAATATATTCTAACAGGATCTAGGTCTTTCTAAAAGCAGTCCCAGCTCTTGAGGCACCAACTYCTCCACCTGGGCAGATTTTTCAGTGTTATCAAAAACTGCAAGAGCACTTATCACTCACACATTTCTTCTTGTTTAAACACATTGCAAACATCAATTCCATTCATTGCTCRTGACTCCGAAGAAGCTTAATAAAATTGTTCACACCATGATGTGGGAGAGGAAGTGGGGATAGAGACCAGAGAGAATTTAAATCTTTGAGCTGRGACCTTTCCTGGGTGCAGGTCTTGGGTTCAGTCCTCTGGCACACTGAGACGTGAGCTTCATGTTTTAATGGTATTTGTACCCACAATGACCCAGGAATACAAGGTTCAAGTTCATCTCCTCGTGCTCCCTTCCTCCAGGGTGAGAAGGTATCCTTCAGCAGCCACAGGGACATTTTTCATCTCCATTTTCAAAGATCAGGAGACACAGTTTTGTCTTTTCAAAGAACAGCAAAAGACAGGTCATGAGCTATACAATATAAACTTTTTATCTGCACAACTGATTCATTTGTAACTGGAACATTGGTGTATTTCTATACCCTCTGCATAAAGCAAACATCACAAAGGTCAGCGTTTTTGTATACTTTGTAACTGAGTCAGCAATGCAAATACAAACTTTCCATTCTCCATAAATGCCACAGCTTGATAAGATAAAACACCCTGTTTGTGCCTCTGGGCTTCTCAACTACCAGTTTGCACCTGGACACCTTTCTTTAAATTAATCTCAGAGGTAAAGCTTTCACTTCAGTGTCTTTTTTTCTGCTACAAATTTTGGTTTTTAGTCTGGATCAGTAGTTTCACAGGGATTTTAAGCTGCAGTAGACCRGTACTGATGCTAGAAAATACAGCCCTTCCCCTGGTTCAGCATGGTTGTTTTTGCAGCTCCACAGTGTATTGGAATGGGGAATTGTCACAGAAAAACAAAACTAAACAAACTCAAAAACCCCACAAACAAAACCCCCTGCTAATATTTCTGCACATCTGATTCAGAGATCCATTGTAATTTAATTCAGTGCTTAATGYTGGGTTTGTCCTTATGTGAGCAGAGCTCCCTGTTTGAACTGTTTCTTATGATAAAAAGTTTTTGTGTGAGGTAAATGATCACCTTTAATGTTCCCAGTGTTATCTGGGCAGCCCAGGTCACTGGGGAGAAGGGCAATGTGGTATCTTAGGTTTGAAAGGCCTAAAGTGCCCTTACCTGGGAGTAGTTCWGAAATGAAATGAGGTAAATGATTGAGCTCTGTGCTTAAAAAGCAGTGCTGAAACTTTTTTTCCCCCCTCAATAACCTCTATTTTTATGTATTTGGATATGTTTCAGTAGCTATCAATCTAATTTTGAGTTCATTATCTTTAGTCTTCTATAGTTTCACTGMCTAGATAAAATTATGTTGAATATGCTAAATTTTAAATGCCTGCTTGTACATTCATGGATTCATCCTAGTAAAAATTAATGTCTACAATAATGATTGTAATTTAGAATAGTTTCTGCTTACACAGTGTGTGATTTATACCAAACCACACCATCACTGAAGTCCCAAACCACACTGACTAGTCCCAGCACTACTCTTGGGACCATACAGCAATCAGAAGATGGAAACCTTTGCTCCAAAGAGCTGGCATTTTAGAGAAAATGGGGAGGATACAAGATTCAAGCAAATGACCACAGAAGACAGACTTCAAAATATCTCTCCAAACACATTTTCAGATCAGTTTCCAAGTCTGGAGCCACGAGGGACATGAATGTCTCAGCTGCAAATTCACTTCTGGGTAAAAATAAGTTCAGATTAAGCCTCCTTTCTTTCACATCTCTATTATGGCTTCTAATTCTAGTAAAATATTTCTACTGAGTCATGGAATAGTTTTGACCAGAGCTTTTCTATTGAGTAAAGCTCAGTGTCTGCAGCAAAATGCACTGAATGGTCCCGTGGAGCATCTGAAAAGGACATTTTTGCCAAGCACCTATTGAAGCTAAACTGATGGGTGCACAGAGGGTCACCACAGAAAATCAGCTCAGTGCCAAATGGCAGAACTATGGCAAGCTGCATCTTACAGGCTTTGCAAGGAATTTTGGCCAGAGCTCACAATTGTAGAGTTTATTGCAGCTCAGATAAAATGTACGGCAATTTTAAACAACTCTGGGCATTTTTATACTGAACAGACTATTCAGCATAAGTGTGTGCATCTTTTAGCAAAACAAGTCATTCTCTTGTTTAAAAACAAAAACAAAATGCTACATATGTTACAGACCTATACTTGCCATTCTTTATTTTAAAGTCCTACACAAATGGCTTGTTCTGCTCTGATTAGCTTATTAGTTAATGTTGGATATGAAAGGCAGTTTTGGGGCATTGTCTGTCAACTTAGTGGAAATTAGGACAGTGAGTGCCTTCAATAGTCTTTGTTCATTAAACCATATCTCTGCAGATGTTCAGTGTTTTTTATTACTTTTGCTGTTCTGAAGCATTCTCATTCTTTTTCAGCTAATGAGAAATGTTTGACTTTGTATATTGTTCATGGAAACAAGGTTCAAAAGAGTGAGGTTTGTTATTCAAAGAGTGCCACCTTTCCTCTGAATTTATTACACCCATAGGTGTTAATGCACATTTACAAGCCCTGTGAGAGTAAGATGAGCAAGTTAAACAATCTGCAGAAATCTTTGCTCTCGAGAGAGCCCTGAGAGCATTTTTGTGCAAACCAAGAAATTATTAGCCCCGTGGGGAATTCAGCTGTAGCCAGCTGTGTGAAGAAGGGTTCAAACATGGGCTCCTGCTGCCGGATTTTAGCTTGAATCATTACAGATGTTCACCAAATTTAGCATGTCTTGTGTCTGCAGACAACTAATGAAAGGGCAGGTTATGTTTGGTGGCTTAAACCTCTGATATTCTGGAGCCAGAGCTAACAGAATGGCAACTGGATGCTGTCTGTAAATGAAAAGAGTTCTCTTGGTGGGGAAATTAACAGCTAGCTGTGCCTGACACGGGGCTCTCATCACCAGCAGAAATGCTGTATTTATTTAGAAATTAAAGGAAAGGCAGTTGTATGTATTTCAAATGTAKTTTGGAGTAATGGCCCTGGCTGGGGATGACAAATGAGAGCTCTATCTGATTAGCCAAGGAAATGTACTTTATCTGCTTCTTTTTCACGAGCTTCCTGTTGAATTGATCAACAAGGTGCTAGTGCTGCTCCTTAAAACCAATTTTTTTCTTCAAAATGTGCACATCATTAGTCAGCAGGACGGATGGAAAGGCAGTGAGGTAGTTGTTTGTGCTTCTAAATAGATATTCATTATGCATGTAACTATTTTGTTAGGATTCTTGATCTCCTTCTAACTCCAGGTTGTGTTTTYTTACTTAAGCAACTTTCAATTTGGTTAGAAATTTGCATATGCACTGTTCTTTCTGGATAATATTATCTGCAAATGTGTATGAAATTTAGAAGTCCATTTTCATCAGCCTAATCCATTTTGAACCAGTCTTATCTTGAAAGTACAGATWATAACCAACAAGAAAAGGAATAAAAATATAATACCTTTGAAATATGTAACTGTTTATGAAAGGAAGGCTCATGTTTTTAACTTGCTACATACCATCCTGTATTGTCTGTACTTACATACAACAAAGTATTGCAGTGAAAATTAAGATAACACTGCAGCGTGTAAAATATTAGTTGGTAGTAATACAACTGGCTGCTGGTACAATATRCTCTTTGTGGAAACATAAAATAGACATAGGTTGATAGCACAAAGAAAGGGGCAGTTGCAGTAGCTCAGTATATTAAAAATGATAGCATATCAGATATGGCAATTACACTAGCCATCAATCTTCAATAGTTTGTGAAGAATGCTGCTAAAATGCAGCGAAGCTTTATAAGATTTGTGATCACAGAGTGTAAAATATAACAGATGCTACAATATTTAGATGCCTGCTGGCATTTACTTTTACCCTACACAGCTCATTTCAGTTATATGAAAATTTTATGTGCTCTGTAACCTCACTGAAATAGGAACATATTTATAAAGCAACCACAATGGAACAGAGCATTTTCAATATATACACAACTTGATCTGTTTAGTAAGATAGAAAAGAGCAAAAATCGTCACTTAAATTAAATTACTAATAGCTTATTATTAAATTACTGTTAATGCAGCAGTTTTGATACATGTGATGCCCYCGGATCTGGACTCTCTGCCAGGGATGTGTCACTCAGAACTGGCTGGAGACTCCAGCAGCCATTGCTCAGCGTGGGCTGGAGTCCTGTGGGGGTGATCACTGCAAGTCAGAGCTAATGAAATGAGACAGGGAAAGAAAGTTCTTGCAGCTTTCAGCTGGGAAGCACAGTGGACAGCTTCCTCTGCAAAACGTGAATCTTACGTAAGAGCTGCCAAGAGTGCTGCAATCTCTTGCGAGACTGAGTATTACTGGAGGACTGTGAAATCAGGGCCTGGATGTACTTGCTAATTAATACTGCCTCTTGGAAGGATGCCCAGCAGCACCTCCTGCTACCAAGCTGTGGAAGTTGCCATGCTTCTGTTCCTGTGCATGACTCTGTTTCATTTCRTCCCATCTCTGTGTTATTTACCTTTTCCTTGCTTCCCCTGAGGCAGCTGTGYTGGGGACACTCAATAGCTGAGTGTTTCTGATGTAAGTCTGCTAATCAGTGAACTTGCTGTTCTAAAACACAAATGCATTAACTCCAGGAGTGCTCCCAAGGCTTGACCTTGTAGATGTCTGACACAGTATTTGAGCAGGAGGGAGAATTCACTCAACCCAGACTTCCAAAGGAACACCAAGACTCGCAAAAGCATTTGAACTGGTGGTTTGTCCATATGGCATTTGGCTTGGCTCCTTTGCAGTTTAGGGTTTCATGCACTGGTTTCCCATGTGGTAACCTGGCAAGCCTRCAAGTGTTGGGCCTGTCGGACACCCAGAGGCTTTGGCTGTTTGTCAGGGAGGGATTATAACACAGCCCGGGTTAAAAAAGGCACAGTAACTCTTGTGTAGCAGTAAATTGCTCCTTTTTATCAAGAGAATTTTGATATTGTCGAGAGGAGTGYGGCTCTTTCTGAGGTTAGTGTCTGAAATGTTTCTTAACCCAAAAATTTGACCCTTCACCAGCACTGCCTATGACATTTRGACCGTTTCTATTTTATCTTTTGCRGCAGCTTACTCTTTATGGTTCCTGTTTACAAATCAGATCCCTTGTCACACTTGGAACCAAAATCTTTCTTCCTCTAGTAGCCCATAAAATGTAATACAGCAGGGAGCTCATCACTTCGGGTGAATCATCTGGAAACAAGACACACTTGGGCCATGGAGGATATCTCTGCTGTGAGCTTGAGTTCCCTGAGCTTTAAAGAGCCACAGCAGAGATTCTTCCCCCCCTGCACAAGTGTGAGGTACTTCACTGCAGCTTGACAGCACACACAGTAACCAAGCCRCACAATTGCTATTTGTTCAGGCTGTGTGTTGTGTGAATCAAAGCAGGATCTTGGAGTGGTGTCTCAAAAGGGGTAAAAAGCAATTTCATGGTCAAACTTCCTATCTATCTCCCCTGCTCTACCCATACAAACAGCACAAACATTTAGCCATACCTATATCTACTAAATCTAAGGTCTGTTTTTTTCTTCTGCAAAGCAAACAGTTATTTTCTAGCCTCAAAAACCATGTTAGGAAGTTAGAAGGTGCTATAATTCCACTCTGGGCCTCTGCAAACTCAAACAAACCATGTCCAGATCAAAGTCAGGGGGTTGATCAATTTCCCTTTGAGGAGACTTAAGTTGATTCTCTACATGTCAGGCAATATTGGACAGTATATTCATTATTGCAATTATGAAATGTAATCTGTTTATTTGAAAATGCAGGTATTTAATAGTTTTTTGTGGCTCAAATATATCAGACTTAGCACCGAAATTTGTGAAGTCTTTGATGTAAATGAACAGAGTGTAGATAAGCAAACCAACTTTCATCTRCACTATTTCTTGATGAATTAAAAGTATTCTCAAGTTATATGAAATACATGCAAATGTGGATGTTTTTAATAGCCAGAGAATCAAAGTCAATATCTGAACTCATTTAATCTCAGCTGGCTTATGAAAAATACAATTATGCACAGAGGTATAACATAGGTCAGAGCTGTCAAATGCCACTCAGCCACCTCTTGCAGTCTGTGTGATGGCTGTGCTACGCCTGGTCGCAGTGGGAGCAGCTCTGCCTGTGGCTTCTAGAGGCCACTGTGGCTTCAAGCTTGTGGCATGTCATCTCTGCCCTTCCCATGGCTGCAGTCCCTGGTGCTCCATCCAAGCAGTGATTTGCCCAGGTGGCACTGGCAGTGGCAGCAGATGGCRTGGCAGGTGCTGGGCACAGAACCTGGAGAAGCATTTTGAGCTTCTTCCCAGCTGCCCCAGTTCCTTCGCCAGAGCTTTGTCCAGTAAAGGTGGAGAAGAGCATGATCCTTGCCCTCTACACCATCCCATCTCCAGGGGAATTCTCACCAAGAGGTGTCCCTCTCATCCTGACCCACCCATCCTGCCTGCTCAAAGTACCACCTCAGCTCATTCAACCCATCAGCTTCCTCTCTGCAGCCAGCCAGCTACAGCTGCCTGTATGTCTAGAAACTATTCAAAGCCACTGGCTGCTGTATGGACAACTGGCTATTGAACATATGAGCCTCATTATTACTCATTTTTAGGATCCCTTAGTCTGTTGAGTGAGATCTGCATCTCTCCAGCCCTCAGGTTTCTTCCATGTCCCCAGCCTCAGGATCTCACTCATTTTATCCTTTTCCTCACCTCTGCAAACCTCTSCCTTTGTGGCTGTGCCCAGGACAGGTAGAGCTGTCAGGGAGCTGGTGCACTGTGTAGAGCTCTCCCTCTGGATCTGCCTGAGCACCTTGCATTGACATGCCTGGGTTTCACACAGGGCCTTTAYTCAGATAACAAGCTGGAGTAAATTTGTTTCTCAGAGGTCACGTCCCAGGAGGCACAGCCTGCCCTGCTTCGCATTCCATGACAAATCCATTCTGAATCCTTTTATTATTAATAATAGACAGCAAATTCTGATCTCAGGGTTCCTGAGGTAGAGYCAGTGATATCTGTGTAATTTAAATCAAACCTGCTCTTGCAGGTCTAAGTGAGTTCTAAAGATTGTATCAATGCAATTTCCCTGTGCAGCTGGGCAAGCCAGAGCGTAATTAGAGATAAGAGCTAAGAGCCTTACAAGTGCAAGAGGTGTAACTAACCTTTGCTAATGAAGGATATCATGCAAATAGTATTTGATATTTGTGTGTATCTGATGCTACAATTGAACAAGGAGTGGTTGCCTGGTGTTTAATGATGGCTTCTGTGATTGTACRGGCATTTCTTACTGAAAATGTGATTGCGATGAGTATTGCACAGATTCAAAGGAAAAAAGACCCTGCCTGTTGAGTAACAGCAAACTTGYCCTCTCTTTAAATTATCTCAACATTTCCCACTCAGAAAAGTGGGATAATATCTACAGTAATAACCACTTGCTCCACAAACACAGTGGTGGAACAGAGAATCGTGTTCTTTGCGTAAATTTCCTATGAGGCTGTGCATGCCCCCAAAATGCAAGTCAGTGGAAATTAGCAATTGTTTCCTAAAGACAAATTTTATCCCAAAGTCCCTGAGAATAAGACTGACCCCCCTGTGTCTGCCATTGCTCCAAACCAGCAACTCCAGTAATTTGAAAACTTCAAAACCTGCATAGAGTCCCTGTAGTTCTTTCTAAAGCTTTTCAAAGAGAGCACAAGGACTAATGCAAGTCTGCCTTAGAAGGGTTTGCTGCTAGCAGAAAAGCTAAATGTTGGCAAAGTTGGGCTGTGTTAGTGCCAAGGATTTTGATAAGATTGTTAACGGCATGCCTGTGATTCCAAAGGTCTTTGTAAAATCGTTGTTACTCTCATCACACTGTGGATGTGGATGTGAGATGCRTAAGCTGATGTGTACTTGAAGGTGTAAGGTACCCTGAGTGTGTTGCACATGTAGTTTGAACCATCAGCAGGCTCTGAAGCATTCCCCAAGTTMATATCTTCCAGTGATTATTGGTGGGATGGTGTTGTGCTAGGCCAAGGGGGATGTCTAAATAGCTAACAAGATGCTAGACACCTTTTCTGAGTGTTTTAGAAGAGTAATTCACGTTGGAAAGGACCTCAGGAAATCTCCAGACTCCTGCTCAAAGTGGGATCAGCTCTGAGGTCAGATCAGTCTGCTCAGGGCTTGATACAGCTGCTGACCAAGACCCCCAGAGCCAATATTGTGGCTGGGGATTATTTGTGCTTGTCTTTGTTAAGTTTTATAAGGCTCCCTTTGTCATATTCATCTGACTTGTCTTATTCCTTATTCCTTGTCTGGCTTCCTTATTCCGTGTCTTATGAACGGTGGTGCTGTTGTGTGTGCTCTGAATTTTTCTTGTARATTTTATAAGCATCTTTTAATGTATCTATTATTATTAATTTATCTATGTCCTTCGTACTTTGCTAATTCTCCAGATGAAATCAACTCATTGTTGTCAGAATTTTTCATTTCATCCCATAGTTATGGGTTGTAGCCTGAAATGTGGGCATCAGATAAGTTTGGAGAAGTGTTGGGTCTATATGAGCAGGAGACTCAGTCAGACCCTCAAAACTGGATACAAATGTGTTCTTTGYACATTTCTTAGCTTTCCTGACTGCTGTCAAAAAGTAAGCTTCAATTTAAGCCCACCAAAATAAAGAAAAGTGAATTAATGACGAAGTAGCTAATGAGAAATGCCAGAMTCTCTAATAAATGTTAGCAGAGAGGTTTAGTTTGATTTATTTTCTGATTTTTATCAGAAAATTCATATAATCAAAGAAGACTGCTTAAATTCGCTGCGCTTTTTGTGTATCATCAGTGGAATTTTTAGCAGAGATCCCCCTGCTGAATCTTTAACTCTGTGTGTGGAGAAATAACCCTGACACAATCCCCACCACAGCAGTGCTTTAGGCAGGGCAGTTTGTCACCACCAAGGAATGGAAAATCAGAAGATCCCACTCTGACCTTTTGTCTTTCTCATCCATGGGTGCACAAATAACAGCAGGCTGRTAAGTCCAATCAGATTTAAGTGCACTGATTGGTGTTATTAACCATTTCCAGCAGCCCTAAAATATTTGCACATTTTATCTTCTACGTGTTCCAGCAGCCAYGTTAGACATCGACAATGCTACAGCCTCAATGTGCCGAGCAGTCCAACCCAGCCAGCAGTAAATTATTAAAAATCTTTCCTCAGCCCCTCTTTTGGACTGGGGGTACATCTGTGCACTGTCTCATGGCCTTTTGAGGCCAAAAAAGCACAACCTRACCAAGAGAAAAGGAGGCCAAGTAGACTCTGAATTTGTTGTGAATGATTCATTCTTGCATTATGAATCTGTAGGGTTTTTTTTTCCTCAGCTCTAAGTAGTTCTGGAAGCTGTACTCTCACATGCTACAGAAGTACTATTTCAGTAGCAGACTTGTTTGCCACTGAGAAAATTGTTAAGAAATCATATAACAACCACTGCTGATCCCTAAAGGGGATTGCTTCTCCCACTAGCTATTATCTAAATTGGATGTTTTCTGGAAAGACGAGCTGAATAAATAAAATAACGCCAGCAAGACTGGAGTACYAAGGATGCAAAGATTCAGCCTCCTCCATTTTAATGTTAGTGTAACTCCACTGAACTCAGTGGAGTTATTCTGGCTTTAAACCTAAGCCCTGGGGCCCAAAATGCTGCAGGGAAAGAAGCAGTCTGCTCCCATCGGAACAAGGGGAGGGCCACAGCGTGACTTCATTTACACAAACTGCCTGCCAGATGGAGAGAAAGCCTGGGGAAAGGCAGGCACTCCCTGCCCCATCCCTACTGAAATGTAGGACAGGGGAGAAAGCTCCATTTGAGAAAAGCATCCACCTGATTTCTTCCTGGGGCACCTTGGCATTCACTATATGGATTTTGGGGTGGTTTGCTTAGTGGAAGTAAACTGTCTAAGWGGGGAAGGACATCTCAGCCCAGAGGACATAACCCCAGTGACTCACAGAGTCTGGGCACTGCAGGGCCAGTWCTGAGGGCCCTTCTGCTTTAGGAGTTCTTGATGGAAAGAGCAGAGGCAGAGCAAKGTCCAGCCCTCTGGCTGCTCCATGCCTTGAAACCACGTGAGATCCCAGCTTGTCAGGGCGTGGAGTGGGAGAGCTGGCCTGGAATGGGACAGGTTCTCTGGGGGTGTCCCAGGAGCCAGCAGGACAGGCAAGGAGGAGAAAGCTCCATGCTCAGTTTTGGGCTCCTCTCTCTAAGGAAGATGTTGAGGTGCAGCAGTGAGTCCAGAGAGGAGCAATGGATGTGGGAGAGGATCTGGAGCACAAGGCTCATGAGGAGCAGCTGAGGGAGCTGGAAGGGCTCAGCCTGGAGAAARGGAGGCTCAGGAGGGACCTTCTCACTCTACAACTCCCTGACAGGAGGGATGTAGGGAGGTGGGTGCCAGTATCTTCTCCCAGGGAACCAATGACAGGATRAGAGGAAATGGCACCAGCTGAGGTTTAGATCAGTTATCATTCCATGGAATGGGTTGGAAAGCATTGAACAGGCTGCTCAGGGTGGGGTCACCCTCCCTGGAAGTGTTAAAAATGTGTAGTTTTGGCTCTTGAGGACATGTTTAATGGTGAGCATGGTGGTGGAGCYGTTTGGCAGCTGGGCTGGATGAGCTGAAAGGGCTTTTCCAGCATTAACACTTCCAGGACTCTCCTCTGAAGTTTTCAGAGCAGCAGTTCTGGTGCTGCACCCTCACAGCCTGAAGGCTCTGGGTCTGGGATCAGGGCAGCACAAGGCTCTTGCAGCTGCCTGACCAGGCTTCCCTTGCTCTTGTTCCCACAACAACTTCAGCAGAGGTCAGCAGAGAATTTGCTATCTGATACAAATGTGGCTGCTYACTGAATTCTAATACAAAAGTGTTAGGGGGTTTATTTCTATTTGGTTTTCTTCCCATCAACTCATCTGTCTAGGATCTCCATTTCTGGAAAGAGGCAGAGTGAAGAATTTAGTCTAATACACCATTTAAATTCCATAAACAAGACAAAAATCTAGTAGCAGACCTGAGAATATATATTGCAGCAATAAAACTTYCCTGAAAGAATTGCAGCAGCAGCTAGGGAATGCTAATAAAGGTTTCTTTGCCTGTGAAGCAACACTCACAGGCCTAGGTTGGCTTGATTTTCATTTAATAAAAACACTACATTAATATAATCATGATTATATTGTGAAGAGGAAACACTTTGGAAACTTTTTGATTCTCTTCATTAATTACTTCTCTCTCCAGCAGTACCACTGCACCGAAGAGATAAAAGGAGAGTGACTGATATTGAGTTTCATTTTTRAAGAACAAAGTGCATTTTTAATTGGGTTTAATATGTAAGCTYGCAGGTAAAAGATGAGCTAAAATTATTTCTGAATTAAAAAAAAAAGAAATTGCAAACTGCTGCCTTCTGAGCAGGCCTGTCCCACCCCATGTGCAGACCACCTACAAGGTGCAATTAACTGACTTGTTAATTGTACAGGGCAGTTTGRGATGCGCAGAGAAGTGGTTCAAGATGGACAATGCTCTCTAGTCTGTGTATCTTGGCCAGGTTTTCAGCTGGCATTTAGCTTTCAAAGACAGGAGCTAAAAATTGCTTTTAAAATGGTTTTTTTTTATGTCTGTGAGTTCAGAATATATAGGTTTGTATGGAGTACAGGAGGAATGTCAGCTCCTGCCTGGGGCTCCCAAKGTCACAGAAACTAGGATGTAGGGCTAAACCCAGCTGCATATGTAGGGATAGCCAAAATTTCAGTTTTGCTTTCCAGCTACATGGTGAAACAACTCACAGCAAAGATCATGTAGAAGCTGGAGAGCCAGCTCTGAAAGCAMCACACATAGAAAAAAGGAAAGGAAAGCAAAGGAAGTTTTTCAGTATGAAAATGCTTTTCCCTATGCTCTTCTTGGGGCACTTCATGACTGAGAAACTGTGGGACAGAGCATGGGAAACCCTTGGAGGCCCAGATAAGGTGATGAGGATCTGGACGTGCACCATTCATGGAGTGGGTCGCTGCAGGAGGCTGCGAGGCAGACAATGTTCACCTTCATCATTTTAATGCACTGCTGGCATYGGCCTGCCAGCCCCAGGTGCTGCACACTGTGAGTGGGAGCTGCATCCCAGCGAGGGCAAAAGCCAGCCTGGGTGCTCTGCTGCACCTCTCACACCTCCTGCTCTGGCCAGGCTGCAGCTCCACATGGGCATCCACAGCAGCATCACCTGCCTCCAGGGACAGGCATCTACCAGAATTTCTGAGTTCTTTGTGGTTTGGAAATGAGAAAACACGAAGAGGTTACACAGGAAACAGAACTAAGCATGTGGCAGGAGTTCATGGTAACAATGTAAAATAACTGTCTTGCATTCTATTGCTTCCACTCTATTCAAAAAGATAAGTTATGAAAAAAAATAAAGCATTAAAAGCACAACAAAAATGAGGAACCTAATGTCTCCTTCAATGAGCCTGATATGGATGCTACACGTCTGGCTCCAGTYAAAGGCAATAGCAGTAGCTTACCAAAATGATTTATCTTCTCTTTATTTTGTATTTCAAGTTGTTGGTGTATGTAGTGTTAATTGTGGTGAGTTAGCAGAGAGAAACAAGCTAATCCATGTGAGAAGATTGCTTCCTTTTGGTCCCCAGTCTGCCTGCTTACTGGCAGTTTCATGCTTAAGCCACTGATTSATTTTTTACCTCTCTCTTGCCAGCAATTATATTTCATTGGTGACTGTTGGGGTATAGAGTTGGAGGCAAGGGCTGCTGCTTTGTCTGAGAAGCAATATTTCATAGTGTATATCACTTCTTAATGTATAGAATCTGGAAAACTAGTAATTTCTCATGTAATTTCCAGCATAATTTACTATGCTGGAGGAAGTGCTGACAGCTTCTGCTGAGACTGGTATGTGGAATGTTTTATATCTGAAGTCTTGCCTTGCTTCTGTGCCCTCTCTCAAGCCAGGCAAACACAGATCACATTTCTGAGCCAGCTCTGTAGTTCTTGGTCGCTTCATTTTGTAGCTTTGCCAAAGTAGCAATGACTTACTGTTTTCCAGAAAAAAATTAAAAAAGAAAAAAGTAAGCACAGGGCAGTGTAGCTGGTATCAATGCAAATCTATAGGTTTGGGGGCTTTTAAGTCACTGAAACAGAACACTAAAATTAATGTCTGCAAAAACGTTCTCACTTTGGCTCTTTGGCAACAAACCTAAAACTACCAATTGCTGTAGGTGACAGTAGCTGATGTGCTATGTGGTATTGGCACCATGTAACACATGTCTGTATCAGAAAGTGGTACTGCTCAAGTTATGGACTGTATCAAGCTGGAAAGGCTTGTAGTAGGAATTCACTCCATTACAGTTAAGGAGCAAAACTTACAGTTAAAATTGTGAAATAAAAGGTTAAAAAGATTACCATTGCTCTGGGTTTGTTAGAGCAGCTGAAATATGCAGGGCTGATGAAACCTTGGCTGACYTGGAGATCTGCTAACCAAAAGCCCTTTGTGAATTGGGAATGATGCTGCAAAACATTTCTGACTAAAAAAAAATCTGTATATATGTTTGTACACCCTGTGTTTATGACACATTGATCAGTTCCTCTGTTTAGCTCCTCTCAACCACTRTTCAGAGACAAGTAGTGTCTCTAAAGATTAAAAATCCTGTTATTGAATTCAATTTTCAGATCCCATCTCTGACAGTTGAAAACCTGGCTGAGATACAAAGACCAGATAGCACTGCTCACTGGCACCAGAAGTCCATTTTATTTAGAACAGGTTTTCATTGCCCTTCTCTTCCCCCCCTCCAGCAACTGGAAGCTTGTTTGGAAATCTGTAATTGTTTTGGCTTAAGACAGATTTTGTGCCAAGTGCCAGGCCTGGGACCCTGCTCAAAACTAAGCAAACTGCTGAATTATATGTGTCTTTGTGATAATAAGGTATTAATCCCCAAACTCCCTCGCTGCAAAGCTGAGCATCTCAGAATCCAGCCTGCAAGGCGTGATGTGATGTGCAGCCTCGTGCACCCAGCACAGGAGGCAGCAGCTGGTGCCTGTTAAACACTGCTCATATCTTTGAATCCTGGCACTCTGCACTCTCCTAAAGGGGAAGGCATCCGTGGCTTTTTGGTGCCTTTTAGCTGACACATTTCAGTGTGTTTTGTGATGTTTTCCAGCCCATGGAAGCACATCTCTTTCTGCAGAATGTGTCCTTATCTGCCTAAGCGATCCAAGCCTCCAGGATTTTGCTCACTGTCCATCCAGTTCAGGGAAGCATTGCAGATAAGAGCAGGACTGAGGGCTGGGGAATTGCCATCACAGTCGCTTTTTTCAGGAGAAAATTCACTTGCCATAAAATTAGAACATCCCAGCTGAAAATGTAGCAGAGATTTTTTCCCTATCCATCCTCCCTTCACTTCCAAGAAGTAGAAGTTTCATGGTTTTCAAGTTTCATGGCTTCTTGGCATTGTTGGAGCTTGTCAGGCAAATTGCTCCTACTGGAGACTGACCCAGGACTGACRTTTCCTGACCCTGGGGTATTTTGGGAAGCCTCATATTTCTGGTTCAGAATGTCTGGGTGTGCTGCTCTTTCAGAGAATTTAAGAGCTTTTGAAAACATTCGGAAACATTGAAAAAAATGTGAGGTTTTGATGGTTGCAAGATGAAATTTCTGAATTTATTTTCTTGTGTAGTGGTTCTTCTCACTCTTCACCCCCTTCCTMATACAAAGTGAGTTGCTGCTTCTTCCTCCTGAGGCCAGGGGGTCTCTGGAGCCAGTGTCAGGGCAGAGAAATTTCTCAGGTTTTACCAAAGTTGCAGCACCATGTTTTCTCCAAATCACTTGAATTTTAATTAAGGTACTGCCTTYCTGCTCCTGCTGCCATTACCTGTATAGAAATGAAAATCCATAGTACACAAATGCCCACACCAGATCCCGTAAGCACCCTCCTAAATCTGTTCTGTAATATATAAACCCCAAGTTAATGACTCCCAAAAGCCCTGAAAACAGCATTCAGCTTCTCAGAAACCACTGCTGTGAGCAAGGCACACAACTCTGGCCTCTGTGCTCCCAAAACATCGAGGCACACAACAGCAAAATCCCACCAGGTTGTTCCAGGCACCCTGATCTCTGTGTCAGCCCTGCAGCAGCACTGGTCCCTCTTCAGCCAGTACACAAGCATAAGGCAATTTAAAGTAGATTTTCTTCTAGGGATGAGCTAAGTTTGTAATAAACACGGCTTTGCTCTCTTTGGCATGTCAGCAGTTTGTTGTGGTGATTTTAATATTGTGCCCTTCACTCCCCCGTTAAGCTGGTGTAAATGTAGCCTTGATTATTGCAAGAAATGTCCTTTGGCCTTCTGCTGCAATTAAGAACAAGAATCATCACTGGCAAGATTTGGCCTTTTCTGTCACTGGCTGTGATTTGTACTTGTCATGGATCCCACTCTTTGTGATGGAAAGACACAGCCTGTAGCAGTTGGAGAAATGAATGGGAGCCTCTGTTTCCTCTGTGGGAAAAGCCAGAGTAACCCAGCTCCTGCTTTCCTCTGYGGGAGAGGGGAGGATGGCCACAGGAGCTGCTCATCTTAAATCCCAGGRATCTCCCCTGTGCATGTGTGGAGGCACACAGAGCCTGGTTGGGGCTGAGGGGACATTYCCTGCCTCATTTTGCTCTTCCCAGATCTTGTCCTGGGAATATTCAGACTTTGTGGCAGCAAACACCCTGAGAGTAATTCAGGAGATGGATGGTGAGGCAGTAAGCAAATTGCTGCAGTAACATGTACACTACTTTCAAAGCATCCTGAATGGCCTATTAGGTGTAAAATTGGATTAGAGAGAGCAATTAAAATGGTAAACCTGTAAGAAAGAGTTGTATATTGTTGCTTTAAAACTAGAATTGACCACTTGAACACTATGTGTGAGCCACATCTCTTGCCTTTTATTGAGCCTAGAGGAATTTTAAAATATTTCATTAGCATTAAACCTGATAGATCTTTTCCATTAAGCAAGGTGAAGCAAGTATAATGCAACATAGCTGGTGGCATTATAGTGGTGTGAATGCTAAAATATATAAGATGCTTCAGCTGRGGGCCCATTGTGCCCAGTTCATATTTTGAAAAGGTTTGGAAGTTTCTCATTAAAGATAATGAGAGTTGCCAGGTGTCCAGCAGCTCATGAAATGAAGGACTAAGTCCAAATTATTTCCGTGATATCTTGTAAATGGACTTCTGTTGTCCTTCACACAGATTTCCAATAAATAAACTAATAATGATTAACCAGACCTGTGATACTGTAAKCCATATATTTGAATAAACTCAGATATGTGGAATAATACATTAAATGTGACTACATTTGCTATGAATATACTATAGTTCATACAGGGGAGAGTTATGATCTTTTAAAGTTTACTGGATGGGAACAGCTTTTAGCTCAAAATTAATGGCTCATGAACATAAATTCATCTGAACACTAAATCTAAATTTGCTGTTGTTTGAGGTGATTACATGGCTTAATTTTTTTTTCTTTCAACYGGACCATGCATTTCCCAGCAGCTGGGTTTGCTGATGTTTGATTTGTGGTGATACAGATCATATACAAGCTGGCTTGTTGTTTTTAATGAACTGGATGTGTTGTATAATAGAATTGCTAGGTTTGTGTTAAATTGCAGCTTTGGGAYTCATTACTGTGAGATGTTATCTGCTTTGAACTGGCTTATTTTATCACGAAGAAAGAAATTGAATTTGCTTAAGATGGCAAATGCAGCAATGGATGGGTTGGTTGGTGAGTGTTTTGGGGCACCCTGTTGAGCTGATATGTATTTTATCTGATCCAATTCACATTCTGCCCAGAAGATGCATCCACACCCACACATATGCTGGAGTCCRTATAACAAAAAGCCTAAAACAAACAACAAGCACAATGTATTGCTGGATGGTTAAATGCTGCTTTTTAGCCATTGSTTTTTGACCATTTCAACTGTAAATTCATGGGATCTTTTCCTTAGGGCGTTTTTGTTCCAATTTTCTCTGCTGTGCATGCAGAAGCTAATGACGCATTTCTGCCTGCACATATTTAGCTTGTGCATGCACATATTTCAGCACTTGCACAGAAACACTTTGCAGGCATTGAAATGTAAGGAAATGCAACAGGATTAATTGTGTAAAACCCAGAAAATTGTGTTTCCTTTAACAACCAACTGTAGGTTTGGAAGATGAAGCCTCTGCATGTCATTCTTGGCATTTCCATTCCTTTGCAAAACASTTTGAGCTTTCAGCCTAATGTAAGGATGAAATATAGGAAAATTAAATAGTTTTCTTTACTGTGGTAATTTTGGCTGTTTTCTGCMGCAATGTATAAAAACACTGATTTGCATTGAGAGAAGCATAGGCACCTGAAAAACACTTCTACTCAAACAGTTTAAATCAATGAAAAAAGGAGTTCAGTTCAGAGGTGACTTTAAGGAAACACTGAAGGAATCGAAACTGTTATAAASAGGGCTGATAAAACTTTCATTTGTCTTCTGCTGAGCTGCCTGTAAGAGCAGTGCCAGCTTCACTGGGAGTGTTGGGTGTATGATATGTGAACATGTAATAAATAAATATGTTAACATGTAATAAATACATGATGCCTGTGCTGTGGAGGGGCAGCTGGAGTTCCCTTGCTGTGCCTGCCCATCTTCCCTGCACACGTCCTGGCTTCTGGGACCCCTGCCATGGCAATTCCCATTTTTTGCATAGAGGCATTTGAACCACTGCAGTTATAGTCAGAGTTTTATGATAAATGAGGGGKTTTTTTGATAGCTATGAGGACTCAGATGTAAAATATCACATCACAGGTTGTTCTTTGCAATGCAGCAGAACTACCCTCCCTCCAAAAGAAAGCCAATAAGGAACAATATTTTTTTTTCATAGTGGGCTTAGCAACTCATTTTAAATGGTTCTTCCAAACTCTCTGTGATCCARCATCACATGAGGTGAGAAAATTACTAGCTATTTGCATTTTGCATTAATGTTTAGGGTGGATTGTAATGACAAAGCAGATATTGAACTCTGCAGTTAATTTGCTTTTGTTGAAATAACCTTTAAATTATTCTTCCCTTAAACAGATAGTTTTTGCATACTGATGACTGCTCTGTCCCATTCCTACCCTGTATGCTGCTTTACACCCTTTCTCACTTCATCTTCACCTCCATTATTTAACAGATGGGATAGTGTATACACCATAGAATATGATTTTTTTYCCCCCCTCACATTCTTCTCCTGACTTTAGAAAGTTCAGTTTTTGTGTGACCTTGGTTCTGGAGGCCTTGATTTACATTGCATTAACAGCTTTATGGAGTTGTTTTATAGTTTGCTYTATTGCTGAAAAACAGGACAGTTTTACTGATAGAATTTACTGTTCATTTTTTCCCAATTGTTTTTGGCATATGCTCATGTTTTGGTTTTTACATCACTGTTGCCAGTAATTACCTTGCTGCCATTATTTTTCTTTAATAGAGGATAAATGAGTGTGTGGTATTTTTCTTTAGGAGAGCCTGAGTGGATTGGAGATATCTCTTACGATGGGGAAAATACTGCAGGCATGATTAATGGCATCATCATTGTAACATAATTTAGTTAGGAGGACTTATACAACTGATAAAGTGTCATGTACTTCCACTAAACTGCAATCTAAGTGAACTGTATTTCAGGTTTTTATATCCTCATTTCTGTCTTCTGTAAAGATATTACTGTAAGATTCATACAAGCATCTTTATAGGCTCACGCTGTAAGCAGTGAAAGTTCAATCAGTTCTTCTTGTAGGAATCACAGCTTCTATAAAAAATGAGTAATTATAATTCAAAAAAAGGCATAAATTAGTTCACTAGATGCATTCATTGCAGGCTGAAGTTGTGACTAGATGAGGTCTTTTGTAGAATAAAAAGAAATTTAGTTTAAAATAAAGAAATCTGTCCTTGAGAGATGAGAGAGAAATCAGGTATTTACAGCAGTGCCTACAAAAACTTGCATTCTAAGTACTCCATAGACCACATTTATAAATTAATCAGAGAAAATCAATACATAAGTTGGAGACTAATAAAAGGCCTTTCCATAGTAATTAAAACATCTCTATCTCCATCTACTTAATCCAGCTCCTTGGGCTGGTGGAGATACTACATTTTAATTTCATCTCTGTGTGTTTTTATATGAAATTATCGGTTTTCTATTAAATAATTTCAAAACTTGATCACATAAAAAGAACATTTCCCTGTGTTTTCACTGATCAGTTYTTTTCTGGTGGAGCACTTTGTTTAGCTGAACTTCCCATCTGAGCCTTGCATGTTGGAGGAGGGGTTGTATTTAATTTCATCTCCCTTTATGGTTGAACCTATGTCTCTTCCACCAGCAAAGGCAAGCAAGTTTCACACTGGAGTCCCTTTGCAGGACTCAAGATGAACTCAGTGTGAGTCCAGCACTACTTTTCCCCATCTCCATCAGCTGGCAATCCTTATTTTCTTGTTTTCCCACCCTCTGTTTTGTCTAACTGATCATTTCCCCTTTTTCTGAGCTGGATATGTGCATTATTTTACTTTTTTTGTCTGTCCATGGTCAGCTGTACTTGTAGACTCTGACATTTCACATGGATTGTTTTGCCCAGTGAGTAGCATGGTTGGGCCTCTCTCTTTGTGACAGCCTTTATGGGCAGCAAAAATAAACAGTAAATAGAGTCTCCACTAAATTATTGATTTTCAATTCCCATTTCTCATCTTGGCACTCCAAGCAGGGTGCTTGTGCAGAAATATTTATTGTGCRTATTAATTAGGGAAGGATGAACAAAAGTGAAAAATAGAAGATCACTGTGTAGACCCAGATACTCGTGCAGGATATTATCTAATCATTTTTGTATGGAAGCAGCTCTGTAAAAGCTATGGTTCCTACTATTTCATCATCATTCCACTGAAAATTTGAATGGGCTTAAAATTAAGATCCCCTTACATAATGGAAGTCGTAATGAAGGATATGGTTCATAAATTTCCATTGTTAAATTGTCTCAGTGGGAAAGGTGACTTGACATTCCCATATTTTAAGGATTTAAAATCCACATTCAACAATAATGGTAAAGGCTTTAATTATCAGCTTATATTAAGACTTGAATATGAGAGACATTTCARCTGTTCTCTGTGTGAGCCATAGGCTTTCGACTGAAGATTTCTCTTACCTTCCAAGACTTAGATTCTGCTGGTGTTTTTATGGAGTGCCTATTTGCAAAATACTACTCCTTATGGATAAACTAARCCTAAAAAATAATTTAAATTAAAAAAAGATGGGAAAGCCAATTTAATATTTATTTTGATGTTCACAAATGCACAAAATATTTTCCAGGACCACAAAACACGGAAGGGCTTTTGAAGTATTTAGGGAGGCAATTTAATGGCCATTAGGCAAAGTAACCAGCAGTGCTCAGAGCAGGGCCACTTGTCCCTTTCCACTCCACTCCAACAGAAGGAGCTTTCTGTGGTGCCTCAGAGCTCAGTGAGTTAAAGATGGAAACACCATAATGGAACAAATGTTGCACTTTCCTGTTATTCAACACAAGGCTGTTRAAGTTTGTATTTATCTGTGCTGCAGGTTTGAAAGTGCCACTCTGGTAAAAATCTCCCTGTATTGGGGGATGACATCTATGGTTTTTTTCCTAGGTTTGCAAAGCACTGATCACCTCAGTGTTGTTATTGTAATAAAAATAAATAGTAATGACAATAATAAAAGTGATATTGTGTTTGTAACCACTGCTGAAACAGAGGTAGTGAATGATGGCCACGTTTAGCCAGACTGCTGATGCAGGAATACAGAAACTGGAAAGATATCAACCAGACTGATTTAAGACTTGGAGAGAGCACAGAGCTGTGAGATTGATAGCACAGAAAGGAATCTCTTGGTTGGGGTCCATGGCCTGCATCAGAGCTTTGGGGATTGATAGCACTCGGCACTATCAATCTCACAGCAGCAAATGGGATGACTRTTCTCCATGAAGAATGGGCCATATTAAATACCCTGACATCCATTAGATTGAGAGCTGCAAAATGAGGAAGGACGAGTCCATGTTTGTGGAGATAATGCAGTGCTGATTTTGGTGCAGTTTGYTCTGCTGCAGAAACATCCTCGCTGCCTGCTCCAAGCTCAGCTCCTGCAAGTTGCAAGTCATGCTGAAATAATAATAATAAGAATAAAAATGCACAGGGGGTAGTGAATATGTAAGGGAGAGGGACTTCTTAAAATTTATAGGGCTGGTTTGATGGGGCTTTGAGAAACCTTGTCTAGAGGAAGGTGTCCCTGCCCATGGCAGGGGCTTGGAACAGGGTAACCTCTGAGGTCCCTCCAAACACAAACCATTCTAGGCTTGTATGATTCTGTGAAAGTTACAGTGCAAAAATTAAGCAACACAGCTCATTATGATGTGTTTATTATTTGTGATTTGTGTTTTATTGAATTTTTTGTAAAGCACATCATGGTCATTTTCGTGCTGAATCTTCTCTTTGTAAACCGGTGGGAAAACAAATTCCTTTGTTGTATCTTGTGCTTTGATTCTCCTTGTGGTATGAAGCTCATGAAACTGAAAGCTTGAGATAGACATGTCTTGTTTCAGGTCTGTGGAATTATCTGCATGAATTGGCTGGCTTTTATTTTTTAATATTTTTATTTAATACAGCCATATAGCCTCTTTCAAGCATCCTGTCCTATATCATATTATTCCATCAGAAAAGTGTCATTTGCTCACTCTAGCATTTCAAGGGATGTGGAACTGCTTTTTTCCTCATGTGGACACAGCTCCCTTAGCAAACATTGCTGCTCAGAGCACTGGCGGATGCATTGCAAGGTGAAAATAACCATCTCTTGTGTGAAATGAAAGCAATCCAGAGACAAAGGCATTAAAGGACACAACACAGGCAGTAAAAGCTGTTGTTGCCTTCCAACAGTAGAGAAATCTGCAGATAGTAGAGGATTACCCCTGAAATTTTGGGGTTGTTTTCTCCTCTAAACCTCTACAATTTTCTAATATGTTCAGATGTTCAATATAAAATTAGGGAGGTGTAGTATCAAACCTCTGTAAAGCAAAATGATTTTTTTAAAGTTTTGTTGAGAAGTCTGTGGAGAAAAAAAATACTTTAACCTAAATTTATCTTCTGTAGTRTCTGGAGGCAAACAGAAATATTAATAGAGAGAAAGAAGCATCCAATTGCACTTGCTGGAGGGAATTTTCAACTTTGAATAATGTGGTACTAGATTTTAGTGTTCACATGTGAAATTACCTCTGTCCTCCCTTTTTATATTCTGTCTTTTTTTACTTTTTTAGTAATTTCCTCAAGTTTTACTTTAGAAGGTGACAGAATTGCTTATGTTATAGATTTGTTGGGCTTGACTTTGATGGCAGGAGTKGTCTCTTAAACACTTCTGGAAGATAAGAGGGATTTAAAATATGGTGCACCTGAATCAAGGAAAATTCTCATATTTAGTGATTCAGGGAACCACTAAAATTAAAGCATGGTCTTTACAGACTATCTCTTTTGTCTGAGAAACCAGGATTTCCAGCAGGTGTGATAAGCATTCTTAGATCATGATAAATAAATTGGTTTGCTGTTTGAGCTTACTGTATTGTACAGACAGACCTCTGATTGGAAAAAGCATTTTAAAAAATATTCCATTTTAAATGTTTTGCAGCATTTGAATGACTTTTATAGGCTTGCTGATAGCTAGATGCAATTTGAAGCATGCCCATGTCCATGAAATAGTCATGTCTCCCTCAGGGAAAAGTTCCTGGGGAGGGCTAGCAGCAGCTCTAACCATTTAATAAGGAAAATAAACWGTTGCTCTCCTGGTCCTTAAGGAAGACTTAGAGGTAATCACATTTAGATTCTTGGAAGACTTTTTGTAGTAGTCCAGAAGGGATTTTAAAGTCAAAAGAGAAAACTAAATATAGCTGGAGTTATTCTAGTGGCTGTGTGTCACAAACTCAGACTTTAGCAGGAATGTTGTGGCATTGTGCTGAAACACAAATGTTGAATTRGTGTCAGACAGATGGAAATGATAGTCCTGTGCAGAGGGAGGCTGGGCTGGCAGGGGCAGAATATCCCCTTAATTCTATACTGAATTTCCAAGTAATAGCATCAACTAAAAGTAACTGAGTGTGCAAAGAAAAAAGTCCCACATGCTCAGCACAGCTCATTTGGGAAAACCTTGACATGATGGGACCTACCAATGACAAATGAAATTCAGCCCAGGAAAATGAATAAACAATGAAACCAAAAGTCATTCATAAACTGGAAAACGTGCTGATATCTAGACAAATAAAGCAATCTGGGTGTTTCTGCATTGAAATAATCCCTAAAGTATTCATCCCAATGTGTACTGGCAATGAAAAACAAATCAAGCAGTGGAGTGAATTGAATTACCCRTCCTGTGTGCAATAAATCATAAGGAAATCCAAGAACTTTTATGGCTCCATATGGCAGAGTTGGACATTGTCTAGAGTACTGTTTGTAACACTGCTCACATCAAAGCAGGAAAGTTAAACTTGTTGGAGAAGGTGGATCCAAAACAACGCAGAAAAAGGAAACTGTTAACCTTWTCATTAACAGAGAAAAGTAGAATGACATTCAAGCTCACAACAGCCAAAGGGAAAAGAAAAAAAAATGGAATCAAATTAATTCTAGGATCTTCTTGTCAGTGAAGGAAATTTGTGACTAAAAATAGAGGAGAATGGAAAACTGGGTGGATAGTTAGGCAAAATTCAGCATCCAAACAAAATGCACATTCATGTGCATGTGTTATTCCAGTAAGGGCTGAGTTAATGGAAGTAGCACTACCTGGAGCACTCATGCATGCCCAAATCCWGTCAAAGAGGAGGATTTTTTTGGGTGAACCAGGGAGCTGGATGGTAGGGATGGGTGTAGTGTAGACTCCAACACCAGTGTTGTTAGAGGTTATCAGATCTCAGTCACCAGCAGTGATGCTGCAAGTGTTATGAATAAATGAATTAGAATGGGCTAATTTGTGAAATTAATGCTGATTTTTTTTCTATAAAATTCTGCTTCTGCCTCTTGGGTTTCTTCTYAGCAGTAACCAACTTCACGCCATATATTGGCACTGCCCTGGAAGCTGGAGGKGGCTGAATTGTGGTTGTTCATCTGGGTCTGCTGCAGCTCCCATGTTTATAATTCCAGGGATGCTCTCTCTGGAGCAGTGCAGAGCACGTCCCAACCCATCCACCTTTCTCCCTTTAAACTGGCAGGTGGCCTCTCTCTGCAAACAGGCTCCAGGCATCGTCTGGGCTCCTCCCTGGCTCAGCCCTGTGCCTGGTGAGGCAGGGCTGGGGGAGCCTGCTGGCTGCAGCTCGCTCAGGAACGCTGAGTTTGCCTTTCTCAAGTTAAAAACTCAGATTTAGGGACTCACGGACCAAAACAGCTCAAAATATGCAGATGGGAAAGGGATTACCCTTCCTTCCTGCTGCATGGAATGAAATCTGTAAAGTCTCCAGTTTCCTTTTTATGGAAGCATTTGGCTTATATGCATCTGTTAGAACTGGAATGAATTTTAAACATGTTTCCATGGAGCATAATTAAACATATTAGAGCCTCAATGAATTGTATTGTCCTATGCCAAACTAAAGACTGCAAGGAACAAAAGGAATTAAAATGGATGTCAGAGTGAAATGAAGTTAACGTTGAACACCTCCATTAAGATCAATAAAAAGTTTGTTGTTGTTCAGCGTATTTAACAAGGTTCTGGAGATGTAAAATKAAGTGTCTCATTGGTTAAAATTAAAACACTGAAATGCTGCTAGGAGATCACAGGTAATATAGCTACCTAAGAATACATCACAATTCGAGCAGCAGCCTGATAATTACACTTTTGTCTCAAGTGCAAAACCTCTTTCAYGTAATAGAATACTGGAACTTGTGTAGGTGAAATGATGAATGGAAGCAGATATTTTAATTCTTTATTTTTAGACACTTTGGTAAAGAAACCCACATTAAAGCTCAATTCAGTGTATTGCTGGTTTATTCCCAAAAGTAATATCTGTTTGGTTTTGCATCAATAAACACATTAATCAGAAGCAGAAAAATAGAAAGCATTAGTCAATGATCCAATAAAATTCTAWAATATGGACCTAGCAATGAATAAAGTTTGATAGATGAATGAAGATAGTGATAACTGATAGAAAATGTAGCCTTCCAGTACACTGCTTATGGTGTCTGAATGAGTTTCAGAATTTCGGTATGAAAAATTATTCTAACCTGTCCAATTTTTAAGGGTCCACTGGAACTCTTACCATATAAAYTTATAGAACAATTAGATGGTTTTATAATTTATTTTTTCTGACAAAAGGGAAAACCCCTGAGTAAAACAACACACCCTACATCTGGGAGAAGCATGGGAATATTTCCCCTCATTTATTAAAGATTCCAGGGATCCTTTTACAACACAACCTAGCTGAAATTATCGTATTAAATGTTCTTTTAATGTTAAGGTGTTATTAAAGATATTCCTGTCCTCTTTGACTTCTTCTCAGGTACCTTGCTGACTTGATTTTGCTGTGTATTCTCCTCAGATATTTTAATTCCACATGAAATCAATAGGTGTTAAGAGGAGTATTTAATTCTAGGAGGTGATTTGCCAGACTCTTTTGCTTGCCTATACTGCATCAAATTTTCATTAAAAGGGAACTGCAACCAAGAAACCAGAATGTTTGTGGTTTAAAACAAGTAAAACTGGCACATGATTTACTTTAATGTTTGAGGGAATCCTTGGTGTGAACCCTGGGGTGTCAGGCTTGGGTGTCACTGTGCTGGAAGGTGTTTCCTTGCACCCAGGGGGTTCCTCAGCTGYCTGCAGTTACTCAATGATATTTTGGTTTAATCCTCTGGGCGAGCAAAGCCTGGTGCAGTCCCACTGTTTCAGTGCACACCTGCTGGCAGCTTTTGAGCTCATTGTCCAGCCAAAGCTGACAAAGAAATCAGTGAGTGCTYGTTTGTGAACACAGGTGGGTAAGAAAAAAAGGGAGACCCACTCACTCTGAAAGGGGATTTGACTGTAAGACACTGAAATGCTTGTACTGGATCATACATCTGTCCCAGTTACAAGAAGACTTTTGGAGTAAATCCAAAATAAAAATGCACACGTGGCCAGGCTTTCTTATTTCTGATGACAATGATGCATTTTGTGCACAGAGACTTATTGGCTTTTCCTTTGCATCTATGCACATCTAAAAAGATGCAATCTCTTTATATTCAAGCAAACAAGACATCATGGTGTGCTAAGGAGAATAAAATCTGCCCTGTTAGACAGTCACAAACTGAAAACTCTTTTATGTGTTCTGAGTTAAAATAATGACAAAAATCACTTTAAATCAAACCATCTCAATTAAAATTAAAGATGCTGGTCCAGTTCCCCCATCTCCTGTAAAATCTGACACACACACAMCCCTCCTATTTTAAATAATGACAAGTGTTTCTTTAGCATGAATTTTTGGACTACTGGAGCATAAAATCTTCTGGTGGATTTTGTCACCAACATGTTCTCCTAAAACTATGCTAATCCTGAAAAGCTGATGCAGTGGATTTACACTTCCTAGAAAAATCAGTTGAAAAACTTTCACTGTATTCAGTGTAACTCCATTGACTTCCATGGATTTTCTGTTGATTTATGTGAGTATGAATGAAATTAGAAAGGGCCCAGTAGAATAAGTTGTAGTTTACACAAAAAGGATTCATTGCAAGGACTCATCAAAAGAATTTTTCAGGGTAATTTATAAATGGTTTACTGACTATAGCTGACCTTCAAAATTGCTATTAAATATTCACTCTAAGGACTACTCTGTATATTTAGCTAAAGCCTCAGTTTAGAWAGGTTGCCAGTACATTTCTATCTCATGTCTGTGTTTTTCTCCCAATTTCCATGTGAGACAAAATGAATGGCTAGAAAAGGCATGTCTTTTCCATTTGGAATTGACAACAAAAAGTCCAATATTTTTTGATGAACAGTCTTATTTTATGACTCTAAATGTCCACCAGTATCAGTATGTTGGATTAAGAATATTTCATTCTTTCCTGTTTCTATGATTTGTCCTCATGTCTCTAAGAATTTGCCCTGCCTACATTTCTTGAAGTACATAAGGCACTGTAAGTTTGTACACAACTTGTGTGGCTGAAATCCTCACCTCCTTGCATGTGCTGCAGTAGAATATCTCCTCTGCAGTGTTACTAGCAAAAAAGTTTCCTTTAACCACGCTCCAGCCAGAATGTGACACTGCTGTGCTTTTGTAGGGTAGGAACACCCTTTGAAACAATGCTAGGAGGTGTTAAGCTAATCCTTTTCAATGATGTCTTTTTACAGCCTAATCGAGATAAACCCCAGGAGGGAAAGAGAGGTTTGCAAGATGGATCTGTGCCCCGTGTGGTTTTCCAAATGGATTAAAAGTCCATTTTATTAACAGAGTGCAGTGTAGTATGAAATAAACCTGAGAGCATATGGGTTTGCCCTGCCAGAGAGCCAGAGGTTGGAACTCTGCTGTGATTTTCCCAGCCCCAGGCTCCCTCTGCCAGGAAACTTCAGCAGCACTGGGCCAACATCTGAACCTGTCCTGTGGAGAGCCTGGTGGCAGGGAGGGGTTTGGGACAGTGGGGCCAGAGCCCAAACTGCTTATCCAAGGCAAGGGTGGGCTCAGGAGAGCTTCACTGGAGGTGCACATGGGCTGGGAGGGCCTGAGCCTTTGCAGGTGGACATTTCCTCTCTGCTGGGAAAAAAGTGAGSTCTCTTGGATATTTGGTATTCTTCAGGCTCACGTCTGTGATCACTGTGGAAAATCCTTGGGTGGAGTGCACCAGTTATCTGCAAATTAGGGGAAAATGTTCATATGATTTTTTTCCCAGTTAATAGAATAGCTTTCTCTCCTGAAGGAAAAAATCAGAGTTTGCTCTCAAGAGCTGCAAATGGATCTGCAAGACAAGGGTAAGTTCTGTTTGAACTACCCAGGTCCTGGGACACTTTCTGGCRCTCAGCCTTTCTCTTGAGCCTCTGGTGTTTCCTCTGCAGCTGCCAGGACCACGAGGGATARGTTTTGCATTCTATGAATTGAATTGCCAAAACACAGCTCCTACAAAAGCCAGCCAACATGATCTTCTCCTCAGAGCAGGGGAGTGCTGATGTGAACATCCATTCCTGCTCTTCAAAGCATTCTGGCCCATGCTGCAAACAAAGATTTCCTTACATACACCACACAAAATATTCCACTTGGCTGCCTGGATTTCTGTTGTATTTCTTAATATTTCCTCCAAGAGCTTAAAAAACATTTTAAATTAAGTCAGTTGCAGCTGCTCTGTCAGGAATTCACTAAGCACTGCAGCCACTGAAGCAATTAAAAAAATGGCACAGAAGGTAATTAAAAGCCTTACTGGTTCTTGCTATTAGACTGACATTTTAAATGCCTCTAGATGTTTTATTGTGCCAATAACCTATTTCCCTAGTCTCTAAGAGAAATACAACTGACATCAGTAATTTACTAAAGTATTCTACAGGTATCATAATGTTCCAACTAGAAATCTATATTAAATCACTGTGGTTTTCTGTTCTGCACCGTCCTCRCCGCTCAGCTTAATGAAACAGCGGTTATTTGTTAATGAATATTAGAGCTCAGTCCCTCATTCTCATTCCCTGTAGTCAGCTGTGCAATATTTGCATTACTTGTGCACAAAGAGACTCTTTCTGGTTATCATGAGCACGTGGGCTGCAGGGAGTTGTGCAGAGATTGTCCTTCTCCTGYGCAGCAGCAGAGCAGAAATCCCGCTCTGTGTTAGAGCGCTGCAGGAGCCGCCTCTCCCTGCCCAAGGAGCTCTCCTGATGAGTAGTGCTGAACAGCTGGAGACTGGCTGCTGTCCACAGGCCCTGCAAGGACAGAGTGGGGCTTCTCAGTCCTTCTCTGTCCTCAAGTCCTGTGTTTGCAGAGAGATTAACAGGAGGAGGTTCCTCCCAGAGTCCCCACGGCCAGGAAAGTCAGGCTGCTTCAGTATAATCCTTCACAGAACTCCACCCTTAGTGTAACCCCTTCTCTGTCCAGCAAGGGAAGCTGGAAGGAYATTAAGCATTTTTCTAGCTTCCAATTCAAGATTCAAGAAGAGATTTTAAAAGGATGAAGGGAAACTATTTAATTACCAAATTTTCCCTGATAGCCTCAAATTGTGAAYGTGCAAATCCTTTTCACTGTGCCCATGAGCTGCTATTCTTCGTCCCTTATAGGAAGTTAWAGGAAAAGCATATGACAGAAAGGAAGGTAACTGGAGGTTGCTTAATTTTTTTACCTTGATTTATTTTGTAGATATCACACAAACATAAAATCAAGCCAGAATTCAAGTATATTACACTTATCTGTAAAGCCTAGAGAAGTTAGACGTGTTATGGGTGTTCTTGTGTCTCAGGGTTTGACAGAAATTATTCTGATGTGTAAGCACGAGGAGCAGCATTATTGCTGAGCTTTCGGCTTTTATCCCATTTTTTCTCTCCTGGGTCACCCTAATGCTGTGCAAACAGGGGTGCTTTGGAAGGGATTTCAGCAACAAACAAACCCACACATATCCCTGTGACTCGGGAGAGAGCCCACACAGGATTGCTCACAGTGACCTCTGTGGAGCCTTCCGACTGAAGCCCTGCTGATCCACACTCCACATCCCTCCTGTGCGCATCAACAGGAATGCAAAATGGCAAAACTCTCTTGGCACTAATCTCCAAAGCCACGTCTAATGCTCGTTTTTAATGAGGCATTGAATTATTCCGTGCAGCGAGAGGCTGCCTGTCAGTTTGCAGCACAGCTCCGTGCGTGCTGTTGTGCCACCAGAGATAAACAATCAGGGCCACTGATCAGGGAGGCAATCACTTAAATAAATCTGAGGRGGGAAAAAAAAAAAGCACATGCAGTGCTCAGGATGAAACAGATATTTTGATGAAGTTGCATATTGAAAATATCTACTGTGTGAATATAGTGACTGGCAGTAGTAACTCATTAATAGTGAGTTAGCTTTTGCATAAATGGTGTATTTCCTAGATTTGCAGTGGGAGGAAGGTCTAAGAACCAGAACATGAAGATCCATGGTCAGTTCCTCATTTTGCCACAAGTTTAGACCTGGTGTCCATGCAGTAAGAAGGCTTCAAAGACACACCACAAACCACAACCCAACTGCATTGTGCCTGGCCCTGCTGCCAAGACATCCTGTCTGTATTTCCCATCACAACCATGAGCACCACAGCAAAACAGGGAGCAGAGGTTTGCTCATGMCCCCAGGAAATGGTGCAAGCATTGCTGATGAAGTCTGGATTGCTGTGTAAAATCTTGGCCATGATCTCATACCTGTAAGCCASTAGTGATTCAAGCACTTTGGTCACACAGGTCTGCTCTGCTGTTCATTAAGTCAGTGAAATTCTATTGAGTTTGAAGGGCAGCAAATAAACAAATCAGACAGTTCATCACCTGGTTTTGCTGCACTTAACTGTCGCTATTTAAGGMCACATGATGGATATATTGATTTCTGCATCTACCTACATCCCAGCCARCCCATCACCCCCTTTGGGTTTATGTTCAAAGGAGTTCTTGGCTGTTTTACAAAACCTCTTTTTTTCTAGCAAATCGTCTGTCACAAAAAAATTTCATTAAATAACAGAATTTTATTTAAAAAAACCCAATCCTTGTCTTCTACTTGGGCTAGAGTGTTTGAGTACCTTTTAACGAGACAAGAGAGGGTTCTTCCTGGCAAAATCCTGCTGAGCTGGCCTCCTGTGCTGTCATCTTTGTGTACAGAAAAGATCACTCTGAGAATCTCTGATTCTGTTTGAGCTCCATGCCGTGCCAGAGCAGCACATCTGAAGTCACTGCCCAGCTGCTTGCGATGGCTCCTGGTGCCAGAAGTTGTCCCCCCTCAGCCTCCTGGCTGAGCTGCTCGTGGGTCTCCTCCAAATGAATCATTCAGCAGGGCCAGCCTCAGAAAYGACAGGCTCTCCTCGAGCCAGAGGGGCAGCACAGTGGGATCCAGCACAGAACACGTGCCCACAGCTCAGGGGAATGTGGCTTTACAGGCAGCAAGATCCTCTGGAGCTGCAGAGCTCTTGAAAAGGTTTTTCCATCTCACATGAAAGCCTGATGCTCTAAAGCATAAGAATATTTTAATTAGGAAAATGTAGATGGTTCAGCTTAGCTGAGCAGAAAGCTGAGAGTGTTTGGGTGGGAAGTGTTCGGGTGGAATTGTGAGGTGGTGAGGGAGCTCACTGGCATGCAGTGTAATTTGTGATTAAGGTTATCTGCAGCATCTCACCTCTCAGTAAATGCCAGCTGCATAATGGCTGTCMGTTTTCTCTCTCCGATATTACACTGCAGAAGGTTCTATCTGACCATAAGAATCTATTTAATAGCCTCTAATGGGAAATGACCAGTATCTGGGTATTACAGATTAAAAGTGACAATGCTAATTGACTGCAGAGGTATCTACATGAAGAGGGACCAGAAAAATCATTTAAGTCTAAATGAAATTGGACTGRTTTGATATTTGAAAAAGCATTACATTCCTCTTGTGTTTGGCAGGGTGGATTAATTGCTCCCTGTGTCAGGTTCCTACCTAGCAATAGGCTGAGATTGGTGGGGAGTGAAGAGCAGGAACTTGGGGGATTCAGAAATATATTCATTTACTAAAATTAGAAGGGAAGGTCTGTATTGYAGGTGATTTTTATGGTGAGGAATGAAATTATATTTTGTAGCTGCAGTTCTTGATTGCTGGTGAAACAAATCAGGGGCACAACCACATTTCTGTTYTGAGGATGTAAACTTAATTACCTTTTTTCTTAGCTTTGAAAATAGCATTTTGSAAATAGATGTGACAGGGAAATAGAAAGTCATGATTTTATGAGGAGAAATTGATAGAAATCATAACAATAGGAAAATTATCATATGTGGCATACACTTATCTCAAAAATGACATAAAATCTTTAGTTATCAGGTAAATGTATGTGATTAATTTCTGTATAGTTTGCTAGGCACAAATCTTTACTTTCAATCAGAGGCTGCAGTACAAATTCGTTTATCTGTATAATTTTTTACAGTTCTAACAWGACAACACATAGCATTGATTCCAAATAACATGTTGTGTTCATAGAAAAAGAAGCATTTTCATGTGTAAGTACATAAAGAGATTTTAGAAAATAGATTTCAGACACCCTTTAAAAGGCCAAAGATACTGGGAAAAATTCCCTTCTAGTGTGGCTCTATGTGCTTTGGTAAATAAGCTAGCTTCAGTAAATAAGTCTCTTTATCTTTTCAAAGATAAAGAATTAGGGGTTCGACACATTCTGTCATTGCCTTTCCCAAAATTAATCAAGTTAAATGTTTGGTGTAGTAAAGCAGCATATTAGCCTCCTTGACAGATTTGATTTTAATTTATTTTGTTTTATTTTATTTTATTTTATTTTATTTTGAGTGGTTTACTTCTCTGCTTATTTTTGAAACCTACATGAACACGGGGAAAACTGCTCATGAATTCCACGCAGAATTCAGAGAGTTAATAAAGAAAACAGTTAAGTATGTGCTTAAATTCAGTGTGTGAGCAATTCTGTTGAAGTTGGAGGAACATGTGGCATGGTTCAAACTTAATGAATCCATAAGTCTTTGCAAAATCATCTGCTTAGTGTCTCTGGTGGAAGATAAAGAAGGAGAGAAGCATGGTAATTTTACAGGAATATGCGCTGAAATGTGCTCTGCTTTTCACTGACCCTGCTGTATCCCCAGCTTATACCTGGGAATGTATGCAATGTGCTCTGTGGGACATTGTGCCAGTGCTAGGAAGGAAATAAAGAAGGGAAACAAGCAAACAAAAATAATTCTAAAATCTCAGAAATACGGTAATTGGGTTATTGTGCAATTTTCAGATTAAAGTCCAGGTAATTTATTTTTAAGGTAATTTTTTTTATATTCTGCTTATATAATGCATAGGATTAAGGCAAAAATGAAGGCTGTTCCTAAAGTTCAGAATAMAGGGTATGTTTACTTTTATGCAAGAATTGATAAACCTTTCCTATAGCTGCTGCAATGTAAAATAATCATCCACAACTACTTACACAGCATGGAGTTGGGAAACATAGCAAAATAATCAGCATGAGAGTGAGCCATAGAATGTGCTGAACCTAAATATATGRCATAATTCTCCTTTTGTGTCATTTTTAGGCCAATATAGCTGTTGCAATATAAATAAAAACACAGCAGTCATTTCAGGGATTTCAGTGCAGCTGGTCCTTAGATGAGTKAAAATGTTTAGGCTTTCATTCTGCAATCCTTAGTTTGAAAGGAAATGTGCAGTGTTTTTCTTGGCTTTGATTTGTTACAATTAAAAATTAATCAGGATGGTGTTAAAGAAAAAAAAAAAGTGTGTGACTATTTATATAAATACTGGAACTTTGGTTAAATTTGATCATAATAGCCTTTGAGGTCTTTCTGTTCCACAGACTCAGAGCCCCTTGAAGCAGGTCTGCATAATTCATTTGAATAGAGGTATCATATAGCTGCATATTTATATTTGTGCTTCCACACCCATATTTGAAGCTGTATCTCTGCATTCACTGGTAACTTGGCTGAGCACAGCTTAAACATCAAAGCTCAGTGTCAGGCTTCTCATGAGGAACCTGTGAACTGCCACTTGCTCACCCTCGATTTGGGAAGGAGCATCTCTGAATCCTGGCTGGCTAACAAGTAACAGAATTGATTCATACGTGCTCTGCAAAGGTCAGAACTGACCATGTTTTGTTACAGAGTAATGCCCTCATTCTCTGGTGGATAACTTAGTGGATAAAGTCGTTTGGGTTTCCCTGTCCAAGTGCTCTGTTGCCATCACACAGTTTCTTTACCCTGTCCTTAAATCCTGGCTAGMCCGGGGATGAAACAATAAATTGTGTTCCATGTGACATTTTCTGGTGAGCAGCAGCATGCAGAGGTGCTGCAGAACAAAATCTGAGGCCTCATCTCTATGCTCTGCTTRACTTTAGGACCCTGGCACCAGTTTAGATCAAAAAGAGGTGTGCAAGCTCACTTGCTTTCTGCTGGACAAGGTGCTGCACATCTGGAATCACCTGGGCAAATCTGCTCCCCTCCATGGCAGTCACACCCAGGTAATCCCCAAGGTAAACCCTGGAAGTTTTTCTCTCAGTTTAAAGCAGAGATAAGTGGTTCTTGCATGTCTGGTAACGCTTTTGTGTTAGCACAAAATCTAATTGTGGAAACCAGAACAGACCAGCACGAGAGGGAGATCCATATGGAAGTGCAAGGCATGGTTCCTCAAAGCTGTACTTATTAAGCATTGTAGAGACTTCTAAAAAAATGGCAGAGAAAAATCTTGAAATATTTTGCTTTCAAGAGTTTTAGTAAATTTTTAAAGTAATCTCTTAAACTCAATTTAAATAGAGGTGATATTTTATATTTGTCACTCTCCATGTAGTGAAGGGGCAATGAGAGGATAAATGCAAAGGTAAGAGAGGCTGCTTTTTCTGGAGATCACCACTATGGAGAGGAAATTATGTCTACACATATTGCAGTTGGGTCCAGCAGACAGCATACAGATAAATACTTTTTAATACCAAAAAACACAATGAAAAATAGCTCTCGTGGGTTTTCTCCTGCTTTATTTTCTTCAGTTTTGATAGGAAAATGTACATATCCATTAAAAATATCACCTACTTTTTATTTTTTAAACATCAATATTGAGCCAGAGTCATTCTTAACCTAACTGTAGAATCCATCACTGTTGATAGATATAAGAATGGCTTCAATTTTTTTTCTTTCCAACAACTTACCATTTTGACATGTAAAGAAGAGTCATTTTGTAAAACTCTAAACTTCTACAAAGGTAAGAAATGGCAAAATAATAACAACATTTGTCTTCTGTCAAGAAATATTGACACGGTATTACTACAGCAAAATTGGTTTGTGTTGTGAAGTGTGTCTCATAGATAAATCAGATCTCAGACTTTTTTAAGCTAACTAAATTGTGCTTTGGTGCTGATATATATAAGAATATCAAGACACATGATAGTGGCTTTTTTTACCAAAGTGGGCTAAGAGCAGTTCAGTTAAAAAAAAAAACACCACAAAACAAAACATTTCCTGCTCTTCATCTGCCTTCACTTTTTTCACACTTGGCTCTAGCAGGATCCGATCTGTCAGTAAGTAGGCAGTGCATGCCTCAGATAGGAGCAAGCAGAGCTGAGGTAACTCATACACAGATTTATGGAGAGATGCCTTTTCCCTGTCAGATCAAATAGATATCATCCAGCATTGTGGTGGTGTAAAACCTTTTCTATTTCCGCACGATTCAAATACGCGTGGGTCGCTGTAAAACCTTCAGAGGCTCAGGATGCTCAGCAGGCTGAGCTGAAAACCTCTGCACTCTTTGTGTAGCTCGGTGAAGGACTCACAGAAGGTTTGGGGAGTGCTGCTCCTGTGGCTGTGCTTTGCTGGGAGTTGTTGGGCTGACATCTGGCAGAGCATCTTCTGGCTGCAGGGCATCCCCCACGCCGGCAGAGGAGGTGCTGGGCCACTCTGCCAAATGCGTGCCTTCAGCTGGTTTCTTCATGCCTTGCTCTGCAGAACTCCAATGGCTTTCCCCTGTGAACTTGAGAGGAACAGCAGCAAACAATTAGCAGTTCTTCAGTCCTAGGAAATATCCATCTGCTCTTGGCACAACTGTTTGTCAACATATAAATAGCTACACTGCCAGCAAATGGAGCAATTTTCTGCATCTGGCTCATGCTTCCCTTCCTCCCTGTGCAAGTGGCATTTGCAGTTCAGTAAAAGAATTAATATTTTCATGAAAACATCAGTTCTTACTGCATTATTTTAAAAGGCATAATTTCAGAAAATCTATAGAAACATGGAAATTCCTTGAAATTTTTGGCTTTTTTTTGGCACTGGAGGACCCTTTCATACTCTGAGAAGGGTAAAGAACATATCTGATGGGACGCATTTGATTTTGCATTGTGTAATTAGTTACCTGCTGGAGTTTCTCACAGCTTTTCCATTTGCTCCTATAAGGGCTAATCCTAAAGCAAGAAAGAAATGAGTCATTCTGTGGCCAGTGGAACTTATGAAGCTTTGTTTCCAGCAGCTCCCTCCCATGTGGTTTCTCCAGTGTCTAATAGCTTGGTTGAGTTCACGCTGCAGGTTCTCCCACAGTAAGATCCCCAGATTAGTTCCCTTTCATTTGACTTYCAATTTTCACAGAGCAAGTAGAAATTTACTTTAGAATTAACATAATGTGGAAATATATTTCATTTCTTAAAAAAAAAAAAAGAGAAAAAAATCAAAACACTGGTGTTTTAGAGCGGCCACATGACTGCATTCTACCTTTTCCCTGTTAGCCAGTGATCATAAATGCTGTCAGCTGTGTAATGGACACAGGGGTGGTGTTTACACATCTGGACTTGCCCTTGATCCCATTCCTGGGCTTKTAGAAACACTGCAGTTTTTGAGTATTTGGAAGAGGCAAATGACTCATAATTTCCTCAAATATCAACAGATGTTGAGTGGGAACACTACTGCTTTCTCTAGAATCCTTGCTGTGTAGGTTGCATGTTTTCAGTGTGCGCTCTAGAGGATGCTTGGAATTCCAAGTCAAGGTAAGGAAGCTGTGACAGSTGAGGCAGGCATCCAGCCTAGATCACCTTGGGGCAAAGCTTGGGGTGGCMCAAGCTCTGCAGGGCTGGCTGAGGCATTTCCACCTGGCATCCTCCTTTCCTCCCACCATTCTGTTCCATGGAGTGACCATGCAAGGGGAAGCTGCTCTGTCTGTTGAGCACCGGATCAATGATCCCTGAGGCCCAATATTTAATCAATAAAAAACATAGCAAGTGACTGGCAGGTCTGGTTTAGTGAGCTCAGTGCTTCTTACATGTSTGGGCTCTTGAAGAGTTTAACCTGTGGGGTTTGATCCTCTGAAGCAGAATTGTGAGTCTGGTTTTTGTTTAAATCCATCTAAAYTTCCTGGCTTCCCGTTTTCCTGTGCTCAAAGTGCATTGGGAGAACAGGCAGGGTGGCTTTGTTTTGACTTGGTTTTTAACACACTTACTAAAAATGGAAGTGTTCAGGRMTAGCTTGCATGGGGCCTTGAACAATGTGGTGTAGAGGGAGGTTCCCTGCCYRTGACAGGGGGATTGGAATRAGTTGATTTTAAGGTCCCTCCCAGCCCAAACCACTCTGGGATTCTGTGATACCTGTACTACTGATTTATTGACAGGCAACTTTTGCAGAAATAAAAGTGCTGAGGCTCCAGGGAATTCTCAGACTCCAATCCAGGCTGAACTGGAATTCTCTCTTGAACAGTCAGGTGTTCTTGCATAAATGTYGACATATCCCAGCTGGCCAAACTCTAATCTTCCACTTTTCATTCACTTTCAAACCCCCTGGCTTCTGTGRTTTCTCTATTATAAATTGGCATTGCTTAGACATTCCCATCCTAAGAATTAAATGTTCTTGTAAAGCAGTTTGGGAACTGAATGTTTCTTGCTCATGTGATGATRTCAGAGATGTCCAAGGCTCTTAGGAAAATGCCAGTACTGGATGTTCTTYATCTTGGTATCAAAAGAGATACAAAACTGAGTCAAAACTGCAGCAGATCCTGGCCCAAGGAGCACAGGACTGATTCATTGCCACTATCTTAACACAGGAAGCTGTACAAAAGTAGAAATAAAACCAAACCAACAGAAGAAGAAGAAGATGAAGCATTTAGTGCCTGATAATGGCATTGTGCATTAGTCACYAAGAGTTTAGTGCCTTGAAATACCATGCCCAGGCTTTGCTTCCAGAAGTTGAGGCACATGTAAATAACACTGCAAATCATGCTGGCCTGGTGGCTACTCAGAGCTGTTGTAGGATTTTTCAGGCACTGTCATTAGTTTCTTTTCAGGATGTTATAAGGAGCATGAATTAAACAGATTTTTGTAGCTCTTACCAATTTTTAATTTTCCATATGACAACTCCCTTTTAATTTCTCATTCAGACCAGCAGAGCACAGTGCAGTTACTGTGCATAAGCTGTGAAAAAGCTACAAACACACACAATTCTTCTGTACAGACCAGAGTGGAGGCAGACAACATCATTAGCAAGCAATACCAAGCAAAAATTACAATATTTTTAAAGCTAAAGARTATGGGTTTAAGGGATTTTTAATTTACTATGTTTTATTTACTTTTGGTGAACTTTCCTCGGGGAGATTTAGGATTTCCAGAAAACAAATGGCAATACCGTGTGCATTCTAAAACAAAAATCTCTTGTGCTCTGCAGCGAGAACAGACCTAGTTCAGTATGTGTACACTTCCAGAATAAACAAAAACCCCATGGAGTTTTGTTAATAGACTAGGTATAAATCGAGGCTTGGTGAAAGCTTCACAGCTGTGGAATGCTCAGAACCACAGAGATTCAGCCTGGAGCTCTGTCCAGCCCCAGCACAACCCCTGTCTGCTGGGGGCTGATGTGACAATGTGGTGGCTGTGGTGCCAGGAGATGGCATTTCCAGTGTGGGGACACGGTGATGACACGGATCCTTTCTACTAAAACCCTGCACCAGAGTCCAAGCCCAGAGTAATTCAGCCACTGCTAACCTAAATATGCCATCTCATGTTTCATTCAGGCTTACTCCAGCACGGATGTCTCTGGCTGATTGCAGCTGAAATGAAGACAAATCAGGCTTATTATATGCAAGGGTTGTGAATATTTTTATTTTTGGGTTTTCAGTGGGCCTGATTCTAAAGTGGTAGCCATTTCCACYGGAGTAAATTGGGAGCAATCACCTTGCTCCTCGTCGTCACTCACCGTGCAGCTCAACCAGACTCTCATTCACTGGGGCAAAAGGTGCCTGAGCTCTGAGCAATCAGCACAACACAGTGAAGTGTTCAGCAGAACAGGGACTGAAACACAAGTCCATGATTCCCCTAAGAGCCCCTGCAGAAAGTGGCTGCTCTCACTCCCTGCTTTTTCTCTCTTCTGTTTATATAAATCCTGGGCTGGGCTGAGAGTTTCACKTCACCCAGGAGACAAACTTGGGGTTGAGTCACCATGAAATGGGAGATTTGTGGTTTAATCCCACTGGAGAGATCAGGCATTGAAGCAGGTACCTGTGATTCGAATGAGTTAAGCTGCTGGAAAGGCTTTCCTTCACAGAGCAGGCAGACTGTAACCATTCAGCTTGCAAAGTGTGTGATGGGGATATGACAAAAATCTGTAGAATCACCACTGGCAGTGAGAAGGTGAGCAGGGACTTTCCAGTCCCCCTTCCTAAACAAGAACAGATTTAAAACAAAGAAAAGGACATTTATTTTTTTCCCCCCCACCAAACCTGCGATTTAAATTTGGAGCTCCATCCCAGAGGAGGCTGTGGATGTTGAAGGTTTAAGAGAGTTTGGGGAAGACCTGACAACTGAGTGGAAGAGAAATCTGTYAAGGAGTAGGGAATGTGGAGAACYTGCCCTTTGCACAGAAAGGGTGAGYTAGTGGGGGCTGCAGTCRTGTTCAGGGAGGGGATGGATGCTCCTATCATGCAAGGAGCTGCACAGACAGAGCTGCTCTGCTCCTGCCAGTGCCAGGGGACACCCAGTGCTGGCATCCTTGGCCTCAGCCCTGCAGCTGGCTCRGCACGGATAAGGGACCTGGGGTGCTGAGGTGGAAAATCCTCCAGGTTACACAGAGAGCCACCATGTGCCAGGCAAACATGGAGTCTCATGTGCTTCTCTGCTGCCACGAGGAAAATTTCCCATATTTGTACATCCCACACCACCTGCAGGAGGGTTTACAGCTCTGGGATACCCTCACCAAGTTTAGACCTAAGTCCTTCATAGATCCATCCCTAGAAAACACTTCAAGGTCACCCCAAACCACCAAACCTGTCTTACCCCCTGGAACCATCCTACTCTGACCATGATTGGTTTCCTGTTTTAATTTTTCGAAAGATTCAGATGCATTTAGAAAGAATATGTTTACCTGTGGTAATATTTATTTATGAAGTTCTTAGCATATATAAATCCTGAAAAACACAAGACTTTAAAGATATTTTTGTCAGATCATGGTAGGAACAACCTTGATGTGGTTTGCCAAGCTTTGAATTATAATGTATGTCATCAGTAACCTAAGTTGTTATAATTTACTTCTGACATTAAGATCTTGCTTTTGGGCATATAGTTGCAAATGTATCCTATTCACTGCCTTACTTTCTAAATGCCCTTCATGTTTCAGTAAGACAATCCAATCAAAACTAAAGACCAAATGCACTGTAAAACAAATCAAGCATACAAACAATTCTTAAGCCTTCCTCTTACACATTCGCTGGCTTGCCCAAGGCTCCTAAACTTCATAAGCTGTGTAATCATGAAATACACAAAAGTTTTCAAAGGAAACATTTCTACATTTTGTTTTGTATGTAGCTGAGGTTGGAATTTGTACCAAGAGAATYACAGAGATAAGAATTTATCATCAATCTAACCATCCTGGTCTAAGACTCACCACTACTGAACATTCTCACTCAAAATGGTTTGGTCTTTTCCAGTTTTCTCAAGTTACAATTCAAAATGCTAAGTTTTATGATGGCAGCACTTTGGGGGTGACTAATTGTGCTAAGAGATGTTCAGCTCCTGATGAAATGAAAGCCCCCCCATGAGGAGAGATACTTTAATTTAATGATGGTCATAAGGTCAATTTTCAAAGCTATAAAARCCACTGATTCTCTGTCTTTAGCCTTAGGCTGAATCCCTTATTCTGCACGTGCTTTTCATCAAAACCATTTCATGTTTTGCTCATAAGGGCAGAGTATGTGTGGTTTTGCCTTTTCCCTCTCTTTAGAACAAAGCACAAAAGTTTTTTTAGCAAAGACCCATAAAAAGCAGTTATAAATCTGTGGCAGGAGTTTGGTGTTTATTAAAATTCAATTTTAACCTGTGCTCCAGAGGCACTGGGGCTGCAGCCCCTTTGCAGCACTGTGGCAGCCAGAAGACACAGTCAGACCCTGGTTTGGCAGTGGCTGCCTGGGGTTGCAGAGTATCCAAATTATCCCATTCATTTCATCTGGCAACAGAAACAACCCCTGGGGATATCTGCAGTCCCACCCTTAATGACCTGAGCGTGGCTGGGAGCAGCAGCTCAGAGATTTCCAGGACAGGGTCTGTGTTCAGGGACTCCATGGACATCTGCTTACAAAACCCTTTTAAATCTCTGGTAGAAATCACCTCTGTAAAAAAAACAAACACCAAAAGGAAGGGTCGTGTACTGRCAAACAGTTACCAGCGGGTGGGGCTGAGGGAAGCACAGGAATCCAAAGCAACTTCCCCGGGCTGGGGTTTAAGCTGATAAAGCAGAGGATTAGATTTTCCTGGTGAGATAACCATCTCCCTGCCCTCCTCAGCTGCAATAATTAAATGAGTTTCAGTAAGTGTGACATAAGATCAGATCCCAAGAGCTCCTGCCAAAGAGCACTTATAAGGCATGAATTAAATAAAGGTTGAAGTACTTTTAACCAATCAGCCAGTTTCTCACGGAGAGCCAGGAGCTCCTTCATTTAGGAACCTGACATTTTGTTCAAGTTCTGCTGAGCAGAACAGATCACACCAGTTAACATGGTAATGAAGAAGTGATGGTGGTATTTGCACTCGACTCAAACGTCAGCATAAATTCTGCTCCTCRTCCAGATCAGTACGACTTCCCTGAAATAAAGCATATTTCAGCCTCATTAACCAATTTCAGATCTCAAATGAAATGAGATCAATTTAACTTAAATCCATCATAACCAGGCTGGCTTAAAGAATTAGTTTCTCTGGGTCCATAAGGATACTCCCAGTAAATGTTTCTGCAAGGTCGTCCATTCTGAGCTTTTTAGGGCGTCCAGCTACACACAAAACTTTAATTGCAAATACTCAAATTAGATATAGAAATTTCTGCTTTCTTTAGTGTTACTGCCCCCATCAAAACTTGCTCTATTCCTTACAGCATTAGAGTTCAGGTAATAAATGAATTTTATCATGTTATCATTTAACCACCAACACAGAATTAGAACAATAAACAGTTTTAGAAATAATCACTGCACTTTAGAATAGCCTTTATCTCAAACAATAAATTCCAGTTCTGTTCATACTGCACAGTTAAAACTATGCTTAAATATTTCAACTTTTCAATGTGGTGGCCACCCAAAAAGGACATCTGAGAAATAAAATTTTGTAATTAAAACCAGGAAAGGAGGCTACATTTGCTAAATCACTGGTTGTGAGAAATGTGACRTGGTTTTCAAAGCTCAGCCTGTTGGGATTAACCAAATAGGTGTAGTTTCTCCATAAATTAATTAATTTTCTCTCAGCACTAGTACAGTCAAATGTTAAATTCAAAATAACCTGTCTCTAAGGGGTCACCTTTATGTGACACCCCTGTACTGATGTCATCAAAATTAATAGGAAAAATTGCCTTAAGCTTAATTGGTATTTTAATGCCTACATTTTTAAATTACTTGAACAATTTTTTAATTAAACCAGAGTATTAAAAATGAAGCTGCTCTTTATTTTTTGCTGTTTTCTCAATTTTAAAACACTGCAAAGATAATTGCAATCCACATGGAAGAGTGTTTTTTGTAAAATAAAAAATAAAAAAATCTCGTACTCAATACTAGGTGTTAATTATAAGAAGGAAACAACTGGGGAAAATGTGATGGGAAGTCCAAAGGCCAGCCATGATTTCACCTGAATGATTGAACATACCAATTGTTTCCCAGATGTTTAGATTGCAATCTCATGGTGGGTTTGTATTGCTTTCACTGACTATATCTTTAATATCTACATGGACAGATACTCTTCTGGTTGTTAAAACATTTTGGGAAACTTGCATCTTCCATCACAGTTGTCACAAGTTAAAGGTCCAGAGACCTTAAGCTGATGGTTCAAACTCATCTTGCCAAAGCAACAGAGTGAAAAAATATGTCCGGCTTTTTACTGCTCATTTTAAAGAAAATAAAGTCAATGATGAGATTTTTCAACATCCATAAAGTCATCCTTTCTCTCAGCTTGCAATGTTTGTGGACCTCTATTTAACAGAAAGCTTCTGACATCTCTGTAATCTRTGGATCATTTATTGTGTAGATGTATTTTAGCACCTACCCTGTTCTTGTATCCTCATCCAGCACCCTGAAATTAGATAAAGCACAGAACTGTGTTCACAGAGCAGTTTCACAGTTAGGGATGGAAGTGTGTCACTGAGCCTAAATTAATGTACCAATTCATTAAACACTTTCAAGCTGTATGCCCATATGCTAGGGACAAAATGCTCAGTGAYCACAGTAAAATGCATTTTGGGCTCCAATACGGCCAACCTCAATCACCTCAGCTCCTCCCAGCTCACTCAAACTTAGCTCATGCCWAGCTGTGGTCGCTGGAAATCAGGTAATTCCACTGGTTGTTTTAACTGGATCTCGTTTTCTTTCAGGTGCACCAGTTCAGASTGACTCCACCCTGGCCTGTGGGTTTTTCAGCTTTAAATCAGCAAAGGCAAGGCCAGAGTCAAATCCTCTCTCTGGTTTCTCTCTGATGTGTTGAGCCACTTTTGGCATCGTGCAGCTCTTCACACAAAGAGCCAGKGGCTCACAGCACAGAACCAAGGCTGCAGGAGGTTTGCCCGTTTTTAATTCTGACTACTCTTAAACTTGGGATTTGCTTAAAGAAAAATACACTGCTAGTGCCAGTTAGATAACTGGATTCTTCTTCTTCTGACAGAAATTTCTTTTTCTTTTGCTTCCAAGGGCTCGGCTTCTAAAGCATAACAGCACACATCTAATTAAGTGGGTTGCTTGTGAGAATGAGCTCTGAAATTATAAATATATTCTGAGTTTGTAARCAAGTAAGATTCTTCAGAGAAATTTGCACTCCTCTGTTTCTAAAAATCACCTGTCTGGTGATGCAGCACATGCCACGCCAGTCTCTGCAGGGAAAATCCGCTGAGGAAATTGTCCCATCCTTCATACCTTGCAGCCAGGCCACTGTCCCCTCCCTGGACAGGGGACAGAGCCACTTGCTCCTCCTATATCTTCAGAAAYGGGAGAAATTCTGCTGCCTGCATTACTGTGGTAGACACAGCAATGGCTGGTTTTGGTCCTTGCTACTGTTTGTTTTTCTCCCCCTTTTCTTTACCCAACAGAATAACCTGGGCAGCTGGAGCACACAGGAAGGGCCTTTCTTTTCCTCCCAATTAATTTCACAGCAAGTCCATGGTCTCTGATGTTGTTGCTGTGAACACTGATAAAACTTGAACAGCTTTAGAACAACTTGCTGCRACCACCTCTTCTGGCTGTTCAAGTACCCTACTGAGTCAGCAATTACCTTAAATCTTTTTTGTGAGTTAATGCAAAAYAAAGGGAATATTTTTCTATTAGTATTTTTTATAAGACCCTGCTGCAAGATCCCACTCCACATGCAAATTCACCCATGCTTGCTGGGTTTTATAGCATTCCTGGAAGTGTTGCTCCACATGTTTTTACCTTTATTTAAGATGCTGGTGAGGTTCCATGATAAGGTTAGGGTTTGGGAGGGACAGGCACATCCACCAGGGATGCTCCTGCCCAAGCAGCGCCTGATAGTACTGGCAGAATTTACCTTTTTCCACTATATTTCTTCTTTTTGCATTGGTAATAATATGKCTCTTTAAAATGCTGAAAAAAAAGGCTCTGCACTTAAAAATGCCACAGGAGTGAAGATKAAGAAAGCAAGTGCAGACATCCAGCTGTTGAAAGCACAAGCAGTATGAAGTTGGGGGTGGGGGACAAGATTATCATTCTCCTCACGTGCTCACCGCCTGCTCTAATCACAATGCAGGCATTATCAGCCAGCATTGAATCTTTGTATTATTTCCAAGTTTCCCCTATTGTCAGTCATTGTGACAAAGTGCAGGACAATCTGACACAATGATGAATCACTCCAGACATTGAGTTTTCACATGGCTGTCAGATGGTCTCAGTAGGCTCTGTCACCTGCAAATGCCACAAGACTAAACCCATGCTGTACTTCAGAACAAAACCAGAGTTTGGTATAAACTCCACTGATTCGGGGCATAAGCATGGGAGCCTGGAGGGCTGGCTCAGCTTTCCCTCATGCWGGAAAACCTCAGCATTTTCATCCAGAGTGAATGAAACCAGAACCAGGGCTCAAGATGTGTTGACAGCTCTTGCATGCAAACCAGGAAGACCTGTTGATTGGGGCTTTAAATTAAATTCCTGCATGGATGGATCTGTACTGTGGTTCTGTTAAAATACTTGTTCAATACATAGTGCCCATCAAAGTAGAGGGCATTTATCCTAATAGTTTCAGGTGGATATATAAACATGAGTCCCTTGCAATTTCTTTTTCCTGCATGGCAAAGTTATCTAGCAGGCTCTTTATTTTCTCTGTGGGCCGGGTAAGATGCAGCTGCCCTGATAACTGATTGATATATAGTCAAATGCAAATATGCTTGTTTAAGTACATGCCTTGCCTCCATGTCTATTTGCTTGTCGGTGCTATTGTGAGCCTAGCCCAGAAGAACATTGCTCTTTCCCACATTATTATTCACAAAGGAAGCTTTCTGAGTTATTTCTGCTCCTGTACAATATTCATGATAGCAATTTGATACCTTAGCAGTTTCAAGGTTATCAAGTGATTGAAAATCCTGCTGCTTACTTCAAGGTGTAACATATAAACTCTACTGCCATCCATTCTAGTAATATAATAGTTTTTCTTAATGCCTTTCATGAACTCCTGATTTAAAGTGTAAGCTGACTTCAGAAAGGGCTTATCAGCCCCAGATTTCTCCCGTGCTGCTGCCGGGCKGCTGAATTTGGCCCTGCGAGTTCGTATCTCTGCACACCGCTCTGAAGCAGGCAATGTTTAACCTCTGGCAGAGATATTGATACATCAGCTCCCGARTGAGGACGCTGAGGCACAGCCATAATGAGAAACAAAGAAGGGGTGATCTATCTGGGCTCTGTGGGTATGAATCTTGCGGGCAGGAATTGCAGATTGTAGATCGGGGGATTAACTTTGCGCCGGAGCCGCGTGCTGCAGCGGCGTTTGGTGACCAGGGACAAACAAGGGCCACTGGACCCCTCAGTGCAATGAGGATGCCGAAGAAAAGCCCATCATTTCTCAACCTCTTTTGGAGGCTCCCAGCCACCCACTGAATTTTGGCTGCAGATGTAGTTTGGGTGGTTTCTGATTGGTGGATTGTGCTGCTCGATGGAGTTTGCACGGTGGCAGCTGCTTAAGTAACAGATGTCTGTGCCACTAAGGTGCTATGTTCTCACTTTTTATACGGAAAGAAATTGCTTCTCAAAGAGTTTTTATTGTCTTTATGCAAATTAAAATATAAAACTCCTCTCCTTAAAGGTTCTTCAATTATAACAAGAACCTTAAATAATCATAAATACATATGCAGCCTCATAAAATCTTTTGCTCTTTGGATATCAAGGAGGTTCCTTCTGCGCTGCCAATTGTGCATGAAATTAATTCTTACTTCAACTACCAGTATGAAGATGCTAGCTTTTATTCAGTGAAGCCCCACTGGATTTCTAAACAAATAGTGCAGAAKAGTTGTTTGTGCCAAAATATTTCAAGGAGGAAATTTTGCATTCTGTATGTTATGCGGTGCTGAGGAGTAAGATAGAGCTCTGTACTTATTCCCTAGGAGGCTGGTGATAGAAATATATAAGTTTTTTATCTTTCCTTTGTCAATTTCCTTTAGTAGGCAAACGCGTGATGTCTTTACGAATTCTTTTTTTTTTTTTAACCAGGGATTGAAATCTTTGAAGGACTCGTGCCTAGAAAAATTTCCACATATTCCAGCCTGCTGTGAGCTGAGTGTTAAAGTCCTTACATTTCTGGTTCATCTCACATTATAACTTTGTGTCAGGTATGACTTAGTGCCTTGCACAGCACTAGCTTCCCCACCTTTCCTGTTTACTTCCAGTGACAGAGAGGGATGAAGGGCCTTTATCTTCTGCTTCACCTGTGTGTGGATCAAGCAGGATGCACCTGCAGGCAGGAGGAAAGCGGTGTCTGCTCAGGGAGGGAGGCCATGGCCCCAGCCCATGGCACAGCAGTGAAACCAGTCCCTTAATTTAGTGAATGAGGTACTTAATAAAAGCAGAATGTTAGGATCACAGAATCACAGAAAGTTTTAGGTTGGAAGGGAYCTCAAAAYTCATCTTGTTCCACYTCCTKCCATGGGCAGGGACRCCTTCCACTAGACCAGGCTGCTCCTAGCCCTGTCCAGGGAGACAGGACTGGGTATTTGGAGATTTTCTCCCAAGAGTTACACAGTTTAGGACAAAAGGAAGGCAAGGTGGATGTGATCACACCAGAGCATCTTCCAGCCTCTTCCACRTCCTTTACTGATAGGTTTCTCCTTGAGCCAGGTCTTATGAGCTCTCAGAGAACCTGTCACACCTGAGATAGCCCAGCAACCTTAAATGGCATAAAATTAGCAGGATGGCTTCTGAGGTAGTGTTGGAAACAGAAAAAGTTTAACAAAAGGCAAAATAACAAAGCTCTTTCAGAGAAAAACCAAGCCAGGGGMAAGAGGTTCTTGCTCCTGCTAAACCACTCCACAAAAGYRATTATTTCCTTKGYTCTCTTCTTTTCCTWGTGAATTASCTAGGCAAGACCTTCTGGTCTCTGTCCAGTTGGGTAGCCCTAGGTTTGAGGTGAAGTCCCCAAAGGTCCTATGAGGTGTCTTTTTCCCAAATTGAGGAGAGAAACTTCTGGGCTTTTTTGCCTTTTTAAGCAGACGAAGAATAATTTGGTCATTCCTTCAACAAGGAGACACATTCCTCCACTTTACAGAAAAAAACACACGGGGTGCAGTCAGCTTTGAAAAGCACCAGCCTGTCACCTGTCACCCTCAGGCAGAATAAACTGCCCCACAAGGACTCCTGAGGTCACCYTTGGCTGCCAACCCTGAGATGATTTGGCTGCCCCCACCCTTCCCTGCCACCCCCAAATCTGCCTGAGCACGGAGGGTGCTGCCGAGGAGAACACGTAGCCACCACATTYCTTCTCTCCTCTGGGCTCAGCAATCACCAAACCTGCAGTAAAAAATTATTGCAGAGGGGAACCTGCATTGTGCTAGGTCTCATCCTGTGCTTGTGCTTTTATCATATCCTCTTTTGAGGGGAAATAAATTGAAAAAGAAAGTGAAGGGCACAGAAAGATGGTTCTTGCTTTTACTGAGCTGTGGGATTTGATGCTGTAGGAGCCAGAGGAGWGTCTGTTCAATGTTTCCATGGGTAAACCTAATTTTAAGTAGATATTTCTGATATGACCTTTTCCTGGTCATATTTTTTTCACATGTCTGGACAGTCGACTGAGTAAAGAGGTGGTGGATGTGCAGTGGATTATTAACCTGGTGGCAACAACATTAGTAACAGAGAAGGGTGCTTCATTCCACTGCTAGCACTYGCATCTGCTTCACAAACATTACCAAGATAATCACATTCTTCCTGCATCTGCTTTGCTTTAGCTCACACAGATAATTCAAGGGTAATGCACCTTGTCTAAGCTAATTCTAAATACACGCCTCAAATACAAAAAAAAAGTGCTTGGTGGGTATTTTGACCCAATGCACTACATCAAAGTAACCAAGCAAGCTGTAAATGCTTTGAATAAAATTGGACAAAAATTGGCATTTGTCCAGCTGTGTTTCTGGCTGGCAGTTCTTTGAGTTTTAAACTTYCTCTGCATGTGAATTTACATGAAATGACAGTGCAACCTGTAAGTTATTCAGGAGCTCCAGTGAGAGCTGTGCTGAAAAATAAAATATACCATGAACAGTGAGCTCTCAGGTGTGAGTCATGGAACTGAGATCTGACCTTTCCAGATAGCTTGCAGGCTAACAAAACTGCCAATGTGGGATGACACCTTTGAAATTAGGCACCTGGTGTGGTGGAACTCAGAGTCCTGTGGGTCCAGCTCACTGGGACTTTGCCTTGTGGGTCCAGACATTAAATCCTGAAAATTGGAACCATGCCAATGATTGTTGAAAGGGAGGTTAAATGGAATTAGGCAAAACTATAAATTTAGTGAATGAGGTACTTAACAAAAGCAGAGTGTTAGGATCACAGAATCACAGAAAGGTTTGGSTTGGAAGGGACCTCCAGACTCATCTTGTTCCACCTCCTGCCATGGGCAGGGACCYCTTCCACTATCCCAGGTTGCTCCAAGTCCCATCCAATCTGGCCTTGGACACTTCCAGGCTGAGCAGCCCCAACTCTCTCAGCCTGATTGAAAACCAACAAGAGGTCAGAGCCCTGGGGGAAGCCTCACTCCTGGCTGAAGCTGTGCTTGTCACACTCTGCAGATTGGAAATCCTGGTCAAGAAATACCAGTGACCATTAGTGCCAGCAGCTCCTGTGAGGCTCTGTGATCAGGTAATAATCTGATGTGTCAGAAGCTAGAAGTTACTCCATTAGAGCCAGGAAAGAAGATAATTCATGAAGGCATCATTAGCATTTCCTTTTCCAACTTCACACAGATTTCTTGGAGGGACATATGCTGAATATCCTCCTGTAGCACTTGGAACTGAGTGGAGTCTCCTTCTCAACACTGGCTACCACCTGTCATCCCCCAAACACTGTGCCATGTGGTTCCAGAGGGCTGCTACTACCCTGGACACCATTCATGAGCTTGCTTTCTTTTAATCATAACCCATTTTTAAGTGTTATTGTTCCCAATGATCAGCATGAAAATCAAAAATAGATTGTTAGCACCATTTCTGTTTGCAAATACATTTGTAACAGATATCATTTATAAGTTTAGCTTGTGTTTGACTCACGGTAAAGTGCCCATCAACATGAAAGGATGAATAAAAATGAGGATTTTTTTAAACAAACACCTGAGGTTGTGCAGACAGCAGAGACAACTCTGAGTCCCTCCTAAAATCAAACAAAGTAGAAGATTAACAGTTGAAAACACAAGATGGCAAAGAGGGATCTGAAACATGTCTTTATTCCTTTCAATGCTAAAATACAGAACTGGGCATTTGAAAGCAAATGCAACAGAATATGAGTAGACAAAACAAGTGAGTTTATCTGCAGTAGAAAAATTATTTAKTTATCTATAAGGTGATTTATGAGCTATATTGTTGCACTAACAGTCACAAGTCTGTTACACAAATTTGACCTGAAAAGGGTCCCTGCCTGACCCTGGGGGTCTGCATCAAATGCAGGATGTTTGTCCCAGGGTTGAGAACTGCTCCAACACTAAAAATACATCCTGGATTTGATCATTTGTCTGGCAAATAYTGTAGCAGTGAGTTTTGTGGACTAATTTCTATTTTAACCCAGTATAAGTGCGAGYTAATTTATGCCTATTTTATTTTCCACTGTTCTCACTTGTTCACATCACTGATTTTGCTTTCCTGCCTTTCTGCATCTGTTGTTCTTATTTTGCTGKGTATTTTTTAACTCAGGATTTTTATAACTTTATAACTACTGTAATTCCTCACCAAAAAAATCAATAGAATCCCATCAGTATTTAATAATTTGAATTAAAAGCAATATGTGATAGGAAAACTCAGGAAATCTTTGAGCATGCTTAGTGGAATTCAGAAAYTTTAACCAAATGTAATCTTGCCTGCAACCCTCAGTGCCTTAAGTGGGAATTTCTCCTGGCCCCAGGAACAAGGAGGCAAACCAGGACAAAAAGCTGGATCTTTCTGCAGCTCATAAGAAAGGGTTTTTAAAATGGTTTGTGGAAATACTCACAAAAAACACTGCTCTGTCATTGGGAATAATATCAAAAAATTGATACAGTCATTAGGGAACTGAAAATGAGGAGTATAGGAAACAGCAATTAAGCAATTTCAAGCCTAAATCATAACAGCACAAGAGGAACTCCCCAGATGCCTTTGCTGCCTTTCAAATAATCCCTGGATAAGTTTTGCCAGGAAAAAAAAAATAAAAAAGGAAAAGGAAAAACAGAAGGAAAAATCAGTGCATAGGCTCGGGAAAACATCGAACAGCAAAATCAAATTAGCGAGGGGAAACTCCCAATGGATGGAAGGGGAAAAGACACGTGAGGACTGCAGAGTCCCCCAGGACAGTGGCACAGGACGTGGCTTTGCAGGGGCTGTGTGGCCACCAGTCCTGTCCCCAGGCCCTGCTCAGTCCCTCTGGGGCCCTCCTCAGCCTCAGCCTGGCATTTCTGCCCGTGCTGGAGGAGATTCACCTTCACTGGGGGATGCAGGGCCAGGAGGGCTCTCCTGGATCTCCAGCAGGACCCTGCTGTSCCCCTGACCCCTGGAGCCTCTCCCCAGGCTGACGCTGCACTGATCTGSTCCTGGATCATGTCAAACACAGCTGGGCAGCCAAAGCACCCTGAAATAGCCACAGCTGCATGGTGCAGACTGCCTGGGCAGCCTGGCAGCCAAGGAAAGGTCCTGAGTGGAAATTTCCCAGCACTGACTCCCCCTGTCTGACTCTCTGCTGGTGAGTTCAGGTTTTGGGCACCATCAGCACTACTCTCTGCTCCCCAGGCCTCTAAATCTGTGCAATTGCTCAGATTCAACCTTCAAGCAGTCATGCAAGGGAGATCATTTGGTTGTCCCTGATGAATCCTCCAGGATAGTTCAGCATGGAAGCCCCGAGTGCCTGATGATGAAGAAAACACTTGGGATCAACGGGCCTGACGTGGCTTGTGGTTTTTCTGGTGGTGGCCTGAGCTGAAGCCCTAGCCCTGCTCTGTGTGTGTGAGCTTTCCTGAGCCCAGCCACATTTTCTGCCAAGCAACATCACCCTCCTGCATCTTGTGAATTTGTGCATTTTGCCCTGAAACCTTAAACATATTTCCAAACCAGTTCCATGACTAATGAAGGCTCTGGCTGGGTCTTAGAGACTGCAAATCCCTCATATCTGTTGGCACAATGTCCAGCATGGTGATTAAATGATGTCTGTCCTTTTTGAACTGCAAAGTTACTTTGTATATTCCCAGGAAGCATMATGTTTTGGAGAAAAGCTGGAATTGCAGACACAATCTGGGCRGTGTCCATGCAGGAGGCACAATTTCTAAAGGAATGGARCCCCTTGCAGGGGCATATTGTCTTRTATTCAATGTGAAATAAGATTTGCCAGAAATGGAATGTAGTCCTGCTAAAACTATAGGAACAAGTTACAAATGATGRGCCCTTTYACATATGGATGGTCACAGTTAACAGAGTATATATTGAGAAAGAATATATAYATACATAGCAAAAAATGTAGAGAGCAYCMGTGCAAAATTATCCTTTACTATCATATATCTGGTTTTATGCAATACACTCTCAGAAAACTYTCTGGTGCTCAGTAGTCTTCTAAATGTTGACCATTTTAAGCATTTATGATTATGAATAGTGTAATTCTAATAAGGATTATTTTTCATAAGAAGGAAACAAAASCAATTTTTTTGCTWCTTCAGCATTTATAGCAAACTACTCTCACTCTTACTGGTCCTGTCTTTTCAGGACCAGCAGGACAATGACACAGTGGAAGGATTGAGCATCTCTTTAACAGCAAAAGTAGAAAGTCATGCAAATTATTAGTAAAAAACAAACCAAATAAAAGTAACTATATGAAGTCCCAAATCTTAGCTCCAGGTAGAGCTAAGATTATACCTATTGCTATTTCTTCCCATTTGCATGATTAATTGACATCTCGTTAACTGCTCACCAGGGACACTGCAAATCAGCACAGAAMAAAACAAACACTTCACAACACAAGGTCTCTAATTGTGAGTTCCACTGGAATCAAAATGAGTTTTAAAAATGCATTTCAGGAGACAACCTGTGTTACACTCCAGCTAAATGGGAGATTGGAAACTTTCTGATCTGCTGCTGGGGAGTGTCCGGGGCAGCCCGAGCTGTGCTGGAAATGCTGCTCTGACTTTGGAACTGTAGGGGTGATGTTGTGAGGACAGCTGTGATTAATGAATTGGTGGCTGGGGGAACTTCCTAACACCCAGGAGAGTTGGCAGCACAGTCCCATGGCTCCCTGCATCCCTGGCACAGGGACTGGAGCCTTCCTGTGCTTGCCAGGAGATCAACAAGCCCTTAATGCTCCCGCACATCGCAGCAGCAGTATTRCAATATTTTTCTCCCTGTTGCCTGACAGTTCCAGTGGGAATTCTGGACTAAATGGCTTTTTATTTCATTTTTTCATGCACCAGAGAGTAATTTAATTTGTTTTCTCTCGTGCTTGTTTTGTGTTGCCACGGCAGAGAGGACAATGACTGATAAAGGAGAAAGCGAACGGTGATTTTCCATTTTATTTCTGGCGATGCTGTGCAGCGAAATGTAAAAATAGATCTTGATGCTGACAATTCTGGGACAATTGTGTCCCTCCTAGATCCCAGGCTGGCACTTTGAAGCTCTGTCCTCCACCCTGTGTGAGGAGCAGTGCCCAAGCAGAGGCACCAGGCAAAGGCCTGCATCCTAYGGGTGGGTAATCTTACAAAAGAGAAAACAAAAGAGTGAGCAGTTTATTTATCTTGGAGGAGACATCGTGGGCTAAATCTTGCACTCCTGAAAATGAAGTCAAAGGAATGAATCCTGTGAATGATGAGAGAGAAGGCTGGGCCCTAGAGACCCAGCAAAATCCTCCCAAAGGAGAGTGTGAGAAATGTCATTATAGCTGACAACAGAAATACCTGGCTTCTCTTACAAACTTTTCCAACTAGTACCCAATTTGCATGACAGCTGAGCACTGAATCATGCTGTGTGAGACTTTTTGATCCATAAAAACCTTACTGAAGGAGACAATGAACATTACAAAATCAATGGCCTGAACAACCAGCAAGGTATAAGTGGTGGTGACTGCCCACTTGAAAAAAGGAAGAATSTAGTGGGGTGGAACCTGAGCAAGTGCAGACTCAGTGACACCATTAACTTTTCTTTTGAAAGACACTCTTGCAGTGTCTTTGCACCTCCTATTCACTGCCCTGCCTGGCCAGGCATCATCTTTTATTACAAGAAAACAAAATAATTTAAAGACCATGTAAGCAAATACTGAATAAGAACAATCAGATGACAATGGAGACAGAGAAAGGCCACCATTTCTCTTTAACTGAGGGAAAGTGTTCCCAAACCGCCGAGAGAAACAACATGAATCTTTTCAAAGGGCAACAGTATTTAATGGCATGGACACATCAGCTTTGCTTTTTAATTGTTTTTCCTATTGTGTTTTGCAGGAAGCAGCGGCAGCACCCGTGTTCCCTAACCCTGAGGGTGCAATGCAGGAATTGCCGCCCTGGGCTGAACCTGCGGTGTCCCCGAGGGACTGCACAGCCRAGTGACTTTGATGGATCACAGCTGCACCTGAGACCGAGCAGGGGGAGATCAGCGTGGCTCAGGCACACAGATCCCACTCGCCTGATTCTTTTCTGTTCTGATGAGATAATTTTTCTAATTAACCTTGATAACACCTCCAGACACCAAGGCCTATCCACACACGGACGGAAATACATTTTCAAATGGACATTTCACTTCTACCCACGTGTGCTGGTAGTGAATAGAGGAATTTAACACCTTTGTTGCCAACTGATTTGTTTGGATGAATAAAGCTGAGCCTCTTTAACAGAAGGAAAAATTGCCCCAAGAGCCTTTGGCAGAAATCCAGGCTTCCATAGGCACTGGGGTGTCTTGTGCTCACTGATGGAATAAAGGGAGCAGCATGAACTTAGGAGCAACCTCAGTGTCAGGAGTCAATTTCTGTTCATTCCTCTGTTGATGTTTATCAAGGAAGTCAGTGATGCTGTCCTTTTCTGAGCAGGGTCTGAACTCTAAAAMTGTTTTGAAAGCCAATGCATGCCAGAATGGGGTCCTTTGGAAGTGTGCAGTGTCTGACCTTTATTGCTTACACCATCCCACTTAGGAAGAGGAAGGACCATCTCATAATCCCACTGAATTCACATTAAAATCATCCTGGAAGTGAAATGAACCATTCTCCCTGCTCTCACCCACTTTGCTCTGTTTTGAAAGTCTCCAGCAAGAAGTTTTTCAAAGCTTTCCTGACCCTTGCTCTTGTCTGACTGTACACCGACACTGATTTTCTACTCTGTACAGCTGGAAACACAGATCTCTGCTTCCCTGAAGGACCCGTGACACCTGTGAGAAGGAGCAATAGCTCCCTGGCCATTCTTTCACCACATCCTTTGAACCTGCTGCAGAAGAGCTGAGGCAAGTGCTGCTTTCACAGAGCCCTTGCTCTGTCAGGTTTTCCTTCGATACTTGAAAGATGCTAAAGCTTGCTGAGAATGCATTATAAAAAAAAATCAAACAAACATGCTATCAAGGCTCAAATGCAATGACACTGGGTTTATTCCTAACTATTCATCATGTTTTCCAAGTCTCTGAATATGTTGTTACCAACAGAGCAGTGTTTAAAGGGGGCTGCAACATCATTCCCCAGCCCTTCATGCATGAGTCTCTAACACAGCTAAGAGCCTGCACTTTCCCCAGGAGCTGGCAATTTAGATTTATGGAGAGGTTTTAGGAGGATATTTGGCACTTAAACAGAGTTCAAGAGAGAGCCCRTGTCCATGAGAGGTTTAGGACCACAACTTTAAGGATGTCACAACTCTTTTTTGCCTCTCCAGAGGTTGTGCTGGTACCACATCCCCACCCTGCCCTTCCCCTTCTCACAGAGAGGCTGCTCCCATTTTTCCTGCAGCTGGGTTTATACAAAGCCARTACTTGCCTGTCTTGTTTCAGGTGATTTTATAGGTCTCTTAACATCTGGTAAAAAATGCAATTGCTGGGGGTGAGCGTGACTCTACTGGGCAGAAGTGATCTTTCTGTTGGACTGGATTTCTCTAGCTGTAGTAAGTTTTTTGTGTTTTTCTTGTCAAATAAGTCAATTACACTGTCCATTTCTGAGCCAGCTTTACAAAGATTGTAAAAGGAAAGTGCTTTGTAACTAAAACATGCCAATACTCAGAAATTACTTATTGAAACCCCAGAAATTACTTATTTAAATTCACCTGAACAGGCTGATGAGGAGGTGTCACTCACCCAAGCCTCAAAGACAATCTTCCTAATGGTTCACAAAAATATTTTGCAAAAATTTCAGACTTGATCCTATGTATAGATATATATTTTGCAGACATACTTTGATGAGGGATTTTGTTTCACTTTGCTTATTTCTGAGGCACTTTCAACCTCGCCAGCCTTTCCCATGGCTTTTAAAGGACACAGGCAGAGAAAGAACAGATGGAAATAAGGATAATTGCTTACTTTGAGCACTGAGAGAAATGCACAACGCCTATAAGGTCTCATCCAAAGTTAATGGAAAGACTATCAATCCCTTGTACCTTCACTGTGTTCACAGGCTCTGAGCAGCTTCCAGGAATGGAGCCTGCTGGCTGCAGGAGGTGAGCAGACACATTTTCCCCCATTTCACTCGGGCAGAGATTTTTGTGCCTCCCAAGGTCACACACAGCAACGGAGCAGGGATTGAAGCTGGGYATCTCAAGTTCTTTGGTTGCTTTATGGTGACCAGATCCCTCCTCAGCTGCACCACAGCATCCCTGGAGCACTGAGCAGCCCCAAAGCTCCTCCAGCATCCCCCAGCCCACACAGTGCTCTGCAGCACTGGGAATTGGTTGTGAAGCTCCCTGTCTAGGAAAGGGGATTTTGCACAACAGCTCAGGATGGGGAGGGCTGGGATGGGATGAAGACCCTCCTGCTCTGGGCTAATCACAGCTAAATTTGACTCTGCCACCACCATGCAGTACATGAGGAGTGCAATTTTGTGTGGGACACATGTACAAAAATAACATAGATGGGATTTTGAGCTCAATGTGCACTGCATGCAGTGCTCATGTCATTCCTAGGAACTACATAAAGATAGCATGAAGGGCTTAGCTASGAGGATTGAAATAGGAGGGAGAATTCAGAAACTATAGTTAAACAACTTAAAAAGAACATCAGAGAAGATGRACCTTTTGATAGGATTTAGGCTGCCTATGGGATTGTGGAGCTTTAATCAACAAAAGCAGCTTATTCTATCAGTGTCATGAGCAGCAGCAGAAAAGGCATCATCAGTGARGAACATTGTAGAAAACAATTTCTTTGGTTTAAAAACTTGTTTAGAGCAATCTGAGGCTCCCCCCCTTAGTCTGGTGACCATCTGGATGGATTTTGCTTTGGAAAGCCTGTTTTGAACTTGAAGCAAGCAAACATTTGTTCACATGGTGGGAAAGAAAAGATTGAAGCAATGTGCCAGAAGTGGAAAAGCCACCCATGCATAGCAGTACATTTACCTAGAGCAAAATAAGCTCTTTGTTTTTGGGACATTGTCTTTAGTCCCCTTGTGAAGGTCTCCTTGGCCATCCTGCATGGTGGAAAGTCAGGGAAAGACACTGATTTTTCCTGTGTGTGACATCAATTTCCAGGACACACAATTGTGCTCAGATCCATTTCCAGGCTCCCACGCGTCACAGGCTGCGGGGGTAATTTTTATGTTCCCTAATCTTACTTTTAGTCACCCCAAAAGCAGTTTTCAGTCGGTAAATTCCCTGGGGAAGAGGAGCCCCCCTGGCTGGCAGCCCAGCCCTGGAGCAGAGTGTGGAGCACTCCAGGAGTTCTGGGAATTTTGCAGAAGCGGTGCCCAGCAAGGTGGCTCTGGGATGCCAGAGCTCTTGGACAGCTGCACCCAAAGCCCTCAGCTGGTGCTGGGGCCCTATCCAAGCCCCATAAAGAGGGAGAGATGGTAAATTCCATAATGGGAAGGCAGAAATGTTTATTTTCCTTTTCCTTTATGGTTTGCTGTCATGAATTTGGGTGGAACTGCTTCTTGGATGGGCCCCAGACAGTTCTGTCTCTGTGCTGCAGCACGTTCACTCCAACACTCATTAAATGAGCTGGCAGGGCAGGGGATGGTTGTTTCCCATTTCAAACTATTTAGCACCCTTGGCTGTTCCTTTGGTAACTGATATAATTCAACCAAAAAACCCCAAACCAGCGACTGGCAATGCACACCCAACCCAGAGAGCAGCTGAACTTCCATGYTCTTTAGCACTCCCAGCTGCCAGCATTGGCTAAACCTCTGAACCTGCCTCACCCCAAGCACAAAGGTAAGAGGAACYTTGTATTTCGTGCTGCTTCTTTTCATAGCTTTAAGTGTGGTGTAAGTAACCTTTCCCATAAAGTCAGCTAATGTGATCCTTCATCTCAGACATGAATAATTTACAAACCTAAAACTGATGGGTTGTCACATTTGTATGAATCCACATATGGGGTGAAAAGTTTGAACCTTTTGGAAGGAGCTGATACATGTCCCACAAAGGACACTGATAAATTTGATTAGTTTTGCACCATTGTTGTTCTGGCAGAAAGACAGCTGTGTTGCCTAACATTAAATACTGTAGGGCTACTTTGCTAGTGTATATTTTCACAATCTAATAATAATTTTTGCAAATGCAAATACTTTTCCATAGAGAAAATATTTATTTATTTTCTTTTAAAATCACCTTGAAGMAAACTACAACTCAGTGTTAAAATTAAAAGCACAGGTTTAAAATAAATGTGTTAAAATGCTTTAAATTCCAGTAAAATCTTTCTGAAATATTTAGASCTAATTGAGGGCACCTATGCAGGCACGTAGTGCCTTCCCACCAGCATTGCAGAGTCTGAGAGCTGAATTATTAAGAAAGCTCTTTTGCTGGATTTCTGACAAATCACTTTAATGTGCCAAAATTGATTTGGCATGAAATCATCAATAGACCCTCCAGAATACTAATAGCATTAAAGGCAGGGGCCAGAGCTGACAAACTTGCCTGGCTGGAGCTGGGTTCATGCATTAGCAGTGGGGAGTCTGAATTACAGCCCTCTGCTCCCAGCTGTGCTGTGTGTCTGTGTGTCTGTCTGTCCAGCTGAAGAGACTTCAGCAAGGGGAATACTGGGGATGAGGAGAAGACTTTAGTGATGGCTTTGCTTCTCTCCTCTAATCTTTGTCTGCAAGCCTCAGATGCTGTAGGGAACCACCCCAGACAGTAGATAAACTACTATAGTATTGTCCTTTATTTTCCCCCCTTCTTTTGTTACAAATCCTCAGATCTTGTCTCTGAGCACACCTCTCCCTTTCATGCAGTGAGAACAGCAGCACAGCCCAGTGCTCAGGGCAGAGAGCACAGAGCTGGCAGCTGAAGGTCACTGACCTCTTCCCCAGCCCCACTTTGGGCACTCCTCATGGATGAACCTTTCCCAAGCTTCCACTTGCCTGTAGGACAGCAGTGACATTGCTTCTTTCCCACRTATGCTGAGAACATCCCTTGTTATAGTCACCTGCTTGCCTTGAGGCACAGATTTGCTGCAGGATCTTTGGTGTGTAGAGCAATCTCCCCTCAGCTAGYTGTGTCTATGGAATTGAAGAGTGTGAAGCAGCATTTGGATCAGATCTTTAGGCAGTAGGTACACATGTGCTAGCTCTGTAACACTTAGGGACGGAAGCCTCAGGTGACATAAATCTGCTTCCTTTAACTTTAATGAATTTGAAATAATTTCCTGTGGTGGAGATATTGATTCAGTTCAGCTGAGGTGCAGGCCTGTGCCATTTCAGCAGCAGCAGTGTTTCCTAAAACAATTGGGAAATTCACAGTACAGGAGGAGCTCTGCAGCCAAGCAACAACTCAAGGGAGCTAAAACTGTCGTAGCTGATTAACAGGAATGAAAGCTGCTCAGAAACAAATCTGAGTATGAATTTGGAACACAAGAATTAATTGAGAAGGGGATTCTCTTTGTACTTCTTTTAGTAGGTCAGGCAGTTTATCCACTAAGATGCCTTTGAAGCTGCCAGCAAGGAAGGCATCACTGGGAAGATGAAACGAGCCAGTGAGTGAAGTAATCTGTGTGTCCTAAACCCTGCTATCCTGAGTGAATTAGTGCATGGTGAATAACAGAAGTCTGAGCCAAAGGTGGTCCATGACCCTTTCCAAAGAGAGGGAGAGGAAYGGATAGTTCTGGGAAAGGATGAATGAGGGTAACTSTYGAGTTTGGGAGGGTCCCCAGGATGAGGTGAGAGATGAGAATCTGACTCCATGCTCTCAGAAGGCTGATGTATTATTTGATTATATTATAGGATATTAAAGAATACCATACTAAAACTCTACTAAAGAAAGAGAGGGATACAGACAGAAGGTTTAACAAGAATGAATAACAAAAACTCATGAMTGACTCCTCAGAGCCTTGACACAGCTGGCTGTGATTGGCCATTAAGTTAAAACAATTCACATGTTTGGATAAACAATGTCCTGACCACATTCCAGAGCAGCAAACACAGGAGAAGCAATCAGATAATTATTGTTTTCATCTCTCTCTGAGGCTTCTCAGCTTCCCAGGAGAAGAATCCTGRGCAAAGAGGATTTTTCAGAAAATACCACRGTGAYAGGTAAGGTGCAGCTTTAGTGCAAGAACGGGTGGGACACCAGGAGGCTGATCTTCTGCTTCACTCACCGCTGTGCAAACATTTTTGCTGTGCTGCAGAGAACACCAAAGCACTGGACACAAACTCACAGCAAGGTGCTCCCATCCTGGTGCCACTCATTTAGTGGTGGGGTGGGTCAGGTGGAAGGTTGTGGTCAAATCACGGTGCCTTAGTGCAYGGCTGTTCACAGAGCCATGAATTCAGTGGGAGTTTTACACTGATTTTAATAGAATGTGGCATTAAAAGCAGATAAAGGCACAGGAACTGATCAGCTGAATACAGGGGAAGGACTAGGRCTCCTGCAGAGGTCAATGAGAGAAATGGTTTTCCCCAATAACATACAGAAGGGTATTTGAGGAAAAGAAATGTGCATTCAGAGCAGAGGAAATTGAGTGTTTGTTTTTSTTTGTTTTTTCTGGCCCCTGGCTGCTTGAAGATACTGACAGTAGAAAAATGCATTTTTAAAAGCTGTCTCAGTTTTTAGTGCAGAAGGGCAATGTAGGATTTTTATCCCAAAGAGTGCACAAGCAAAAGAGATATTAGGATCCTGCAGTTCTGCTCTTGCTCATCAAAGAGTTGTGGAAGATCAAGCCACCCTCTGCCTCCAGCATGCAACCTTGTACCTAAGGAATCACTCACCCTTCACTGAGGATCAGTTAGATGTAAGAAATGGAGGAGAGAAGAATGCAGTCACAGGATATAGCACATTTTAGGAAGTTAAAGTGTGAAAATACGACTTACTTTGCCCATAATTTTCCGTACCTATAGCTGGAAAACCAATAAAAGGGGCTTTTTGTCATAATGCTGTATTATGTTGTATTTATTGTTTTTTCCAGCCTAAAGTGCTTTGTGCATGAGATTAAAAAGCTGCAAGTCTCAGGCCATCTGGCCAACCAAATGGATTTCGTGTACAGGATCACTGCCAGATGTATGCCAGTTGTARGTTTAATTTTTGAACATATAAAGTGCCTGGGGCTCTGTCTGTTATTCAGAGGAAATCATGTTCCAGTTTTCCAAAACAATCCAGACACAGTTCAAGTCAAGGAGTATGGTCCATTCTCCTTCACCTGGTTTAAGGGCATATTCTTTGTTTCTCATAAAGAGAAAATGATGGCAGGAGAATTTGGAAGATCTCTCATGTGTTMGGTGTATTTGATCACATCTGTCCAACCTTATGGAATGGTAGGAAACACAGCAATAAGTTTTCTTAAGGACTTTCACTGAAATTGTCTAATTGAAAGATAAAATTCAGTACTTTAGACTAATTTGCACTTATTTGTTGTCAGCTTGGAGAATAAATGCCTTCAAGTATATAATACTTGATGATATCTCAAAAGTGATATTTGATTTTAAATGAGGAACCAATGGTAAATGAGATATATTTTTAGCTTTACATACTCTACGAAGGATAACATGCATTTAATTTTTTATTTTGCAAATGTTCTCACATAAGAAAGTCTGTAGCCTGGGATAGATATTGTGAAAATTAGGAAAGGTGTGAGCACAGATAGCTCTGGGCTTTGCAAACAGTTTGTGAGGATTTTGTTCAAAACACACCAGCTGAAATCCAGGGTAAAACAGGATTTGGGTGATGGGAGACAGTGATTTGTGGGTCTGGCTCTCCTCCTGCCCACATAAGTGTATTTCTTCACAGCTGAAATCCTGAGGTTGAATTGCTTTCTCCTAAGCAGACCTGAAGGCCCAATGAATCAGAGATAAATGTTTGGAAAGGAAAGACTGACTTATTTGTCAGGGCACAGTTATTCTTTGCTGCAGGGCAGGAGCTGGTGAAAGCCAGACACCCCCAGCACCAGGGGCTCCTGCAGGGAGTCTCAGGGCCTTGGAGAGGCTCCAAAATTGGGACAGCCCAGCCCAGCTGGGTTTGGCAATTTCCATCACAGCCCAGTCAGAACACATGTAGGCAAAACCAGGCTCAAATATCTGGGAGAGTGGTGGCCACGTTGCTGGACACTGCCAAGAAGCAGAGCCTACAACAGGAATTCCTTTGCAAATGTCTCTAAATGTCAAATTAAATCCCAGTCATCCCAAGAARGGGTTGCATGAGCTCTGAAATCAGCAGGTGTGATTGCAGCCATGCCCCTGGAGATTGATGAGAAGTTTTGGTGAGCAGCTCAGGAGGTTACCCCGTGGAAAGGGCTCCGTGACCTTTTGCATGCACCTTTCCAATGGAGGGCCATAAAAGAAAAGCTGGCACTATTATTTATAGTCTGTTTTATTCCTGAAAGTAATATTCCCTGTGATCTTAGCCCCTTTTTTTCTCCCACAGACTCATATAGGGRGTGGAAATCAGAGAAACCAAACAAACAGTAGGTTTCATAAAGTAAGGAGCAGCAAATTGAGCAAAAGGAGGATTATGAGGACTAAATCTTTTGTTCAAAGAGTGATTAAAAAGCATTAAGTTGGATGAAGTCAATCTAGAGCTTAACTGAGTGAACCTTCTGCTCTGTTTTTCTTCTGTTTGGTTTTACATATATTAAGAAATTAAAGGAGTGGGAGAGACCTCTTGAGGACTGCTGAGGCTGGGGCTTCTTAGAAAATAGCAGTTGAGCAAAACCAGTTGGACATMAGCTCTTTTTCCTGGTTTCCAGGCAATGTAAATTGTCCTGGCCAGCTGTGTCCAAGAGCAGCAAGAACAAGTTCAGGCTCCTTTCCAGCAGAGGCCTCCATTCACACCCAAATGTTTGTGCTGTGGGGATTCCTCCAGGCCACGAAATTCTGGGATTTGTGTCCTCCTCTCACCATGGCCTAAGTGAAAACCATTCCCTGCCCAAGAGCAAATACAGCTGCAGCCCATTGCCGAAATAGAGGAGCAGTCAGGGTAATTGCTGTTTGCTTTGCATTCARAATACCTTTTCAAGTGGTTTTGTGGTTTTAAGATTAAATCTGCACAAGATGAGGGCATCCAGCTTTCAGGGTGGCTTGCCTTACAAAAAATTGTRCATTTAGAGGAGCACAGCTCCTTTGCAGGACAGAGCAAAAGTGTGAAGTAGGAGTGGTCATGGATGCTATGCTGTAGCCATGGATGCACATGAAGAGAGATTAAACCCAGAAAATAGTCAGACTTCTGCACTCTGCTTGTGTGTGGCCTTTGGAAAGCCCTGAGCCTTCTTTCCACACTGTGCTTGGACAGGAAGATCAAGGGTGGGGCACACAGTGCAGCTGTAAATATAAGCAAAGCTCTGTTTGTGTACTTACTGACTTAATTGTCCTCTGCTTAGTCTGGKTTTAAGTGAATTGCTAGTTTGATTTAAAGCTAATTTTTGATTTAAAAATCATCTGTCTCCAGCCATTTGCCATCATGGCCTCTTTGGTCTGTACATTTTTGTATTGTCCCAGTTTGGCTTGACAACATTTCCTTGGTCTGAAATATTTTTATTTCTGGTCTTTGAAGTCCTAATGAACATGGCAATTTCCATCTTCACTTCTGGAAAATGCTGCTCTTGGACAGCAGCTGTGTCCCATTGCTCTGCAATGTGGAGTGACAGCTCATAACAGAGCAATGCAAAACTCTCCCAGTGCCAGCCACATTCAACTGAGTTGTACAGGGCAAAAAAATTTTGCCCTGAAGCCTTTTGCTCCCCTTGGATCTTACTTTCTCCCTTGACTCACACTTCTCTTTCTAATGAAAACCAGAAGGACTRTCCCTCATGAGGCAGAATAGAGATTGAGGAAAGCTATTTTCCTTCCAACAGATTTTTTTTTTGCTGTTCCATCACCTTTCTCACTCTCTGACTATGTGAGAACATGTCCTTCTTCCCCAGAGAGAGCTCACAAGTGCTCCAGYGCCTATGGCACAAGGCCAGGGCAGGAGGCACTGAGTCTTCAGTCTGGAATTCCCAGAGACTGAGCTTAGCTCTTGCACAGAGCAGGCCCTGATTGTCCTCACTCCCCTCTTCTTCCCCTCTGACCACTCTCTGAACTCTCCCCCCAAAATCACTGTTATTCCCATGGAAATTTCCTTAATCAGCCAGCTAACACAAAACTCCAAGTGGTTCCAGCCAAGAAAGTTAAGAAACTGGAACAGGACTTGAAGAAGTCTCTTAGCTCCAACCATAGGGGATACACATATTTATATAGGTTTTTTATTTTCTCTCAAGTACACGGAATTATCATGGAATCACATTCTCTCAGAATTGCTTTTCCAAGGGATGATGCTGTATAAATCATGAAAACTAGACATGGAAAATATTGAGTAGGTCTCCTGGTCCAGCCATCTGCCAGAAGATTGTTCCCAGCAGAATTTTCCCCCTTGCTCTGCTGTAGCAAAGTACCACAGAGATGCTTTATCTGCAAAACAGCTCCACGCCCTTTATAGTCCTGCAGAACTCATTATCTTTAGTTACAGAGAAATTATTTTACTCCCTGTTACAGAACAGGGCCCTTCTGTCCATAGCATTGCAAGTTTGCCCACAACCCCAAAACCACAAGTATTAAACTTCATATCAAGCTTGCAGCTTGATAATTAAATCAGAAATATATCTTATCCTCTACCATCACAAAAAGTTCCCTTGCATAACACATTGATAACCAACCAGCTACCCCTTGATTACTCCCCATGAATAAAAGGCAACACAGCAAAATGTTCCTGTGAGTTTGAAGCAGAGAAGGAACATTTCATTACCAGATCCTCTCCCTCTTTGCCAGAAGCTACCAAACAATAAAATGGGAAGGAGAGCTATAGCTTGTGACATCTGTCAGTGCAAGTAGCCTTTGGTTCAACCTGGGCCGTTATAAATATTATATTTGAAGTATTAGCAAGAGCAGATTGGATTGCAGCAGGTCCAGAATGAGGCAGCCTGAAGGCTGGCAATAAAACTGGAAGAAATGAAATGCTTTGGCATAGGTATCTTCTGCTTTGCATTGTAAAAGGAATCAAGAGGAAAGAGGGAAACCTTTCAGTCTGATTCAGCTCATCTGGAACATTTATTTGGAAGGGCAATTTTTGCCACCCTGGCAAAGATGGATCATGCCTGCCCGGGCAAACASAGTGACACAGACAGCATCTCACAACATCTGTTTAATTACCCTCAGCATTCCTCTGTGCTTCCCTATTGTATTTGCAGGGAATGCCCTGACAAAGGAGGGAATGATGAATCTGACTCTATGCTTTCAGAAGGCTAATTTATTATTTCATGATAATATATTATATTAAAGAATACTAAACTATACCATACTAAAGAATACAGAAAGGATASTTACAGAAGGCTAAAAAGATAATAATGAAAACTCCTGCCTCTCTCCAGTCCTGACACAGCTTGGCATTGATTGGCCAAAGAGTCAAAACAGCTCACAGCAGAACCCAATGGAACAATCTCCAAACACATTCCACATAAGCAAAACACAGGAGAAGCCAATGAGATAAGAATTGTTTTCCTTTTTCTCTGAGGCTTCTCAGCTTCCCAGGAGAAAAATCCTGGAGGAAGGGATTTTTCACAGAACGTGAGTGCAACACTTCCCTGCATGTGTTGCTCTATGTTTGGCTGTGTCTGCATCATCTCTGGATGTGGACTCAGTCCTCACCTCATTCAGGTACTKAAAGATATAAAAACACTTATTAACTCCTCTTGGTTTCACACAGYGTGAGCTCCTGAGCTGCCATTTKGTTTTTTGCTCTCATGTTTAGAGAMAAYGATTTTAGAAATCTGGTTCAAGTCTTTGCATCTTGGTCCCCCACCTGTATTATGGAGAGAAAATTTTTTCTCTAGCCTAAAATTTTGAGAAGATAAGAAACTTCTAGCAGAGGCCACAAGTGCTCCAGCTAAACAGGAAAATTCATTATGTACATTAAAATCCTTCAAGGGAACAATGAAAATCAAATGRGTGTGAATATGTCTCATATTCCATTCTGTTACTGCAATTTTAGGTGTTACTTGTAAACAAAAACTTCCTAGCAAAAAGTTTAAATTTTTAGATTCATAGTGTTATTTAAAAAAAAAAAAGGAAAACAGAAGACCAAAAATCCTTTAACATTTTTCCTCCAGCAATGAGACAACAGAGCAGGCAAAAATTATTGAAGTCACGGACATTTCCACACCACTAAATAAACCTTCTGCCTTGGCATACATAGGGGATTAGGAAAGARAGATGCCAGAAATTGGCCTAGACTATATTTCCCTAGAGGCACAGAGAGATATTGAGGGAAATCACTACCATTCCACTACATGTGATTAAGAAATTGGGATTTTTTTTTCTCATTTTAAGAATGCAATAGACTGGATGGGAGCCACCAGAGAAAGCTGATGGCAAGAAGAGTGGAGAGAAATCATTCCAGTCAATACTTCAGAAGTGTGGACTTGCATTGTTTGCTCCACAGCATTTTTATTACAGCAGAAATGCTCATCTACAGGAGAATTGACTTGATCATCTTGGGCAGAAAGATGTTACAGACAAATACTGGCTGATGAGAAGCTCAATGTGACTCAGCAATGGGCACTTCCCAGGAAGCCAACAGAGCAAGGACATTCTGCCCCTCTGTTGTGCTCTCTTGAGACCCCAACTGGAGCTCTGTATCCAGCTCTGGGGCTCCCAACACCAAGAGATGGATCTGTTGGAACAAGGATGGGGAAGAGCCAGGAAGATGCTGTGGGAGCTGGAGCCCCTCTGCTCTGGGGGCACACTGAGAGACTTGGGGGTTTTTAGCCTGGAGAAACAGCTCCAGGGAAACCTCAGAGCCCTTTCCAGTGTTTAGCAGGGCTCCAAGAGAGCTGGAGAGGGACATTGGACAAGGACATGGAGTGACAGGACAAGGCCAATGGTTGTAAACTGACAGACTGCAGGGTTAAATTAGATATTATGAAGAAATCCTTCCCTGTGAGGCAGGTARGGCCCTGGCACAGGTTGCCCAGAGAAGCTGTGGATGCCCCATCCCTGGAAGTGYCCAAGGCCAGGCTGGACAGGGATTTTTGCAGCCTGGCCTAGTGGAAGGTGTCCCTGYCCATGGCARAGGAGCTGGAACTGAATGATCTTTAAGGTCCCTTTGAACCCAAACCATTGTATGAATCTATGAAGTGTATATTTAATCACCCTCTTGGTACTCTTTGGAAGGACTTTCCTCCCATTTCAGGTGGAAGATTGGTCTAATCTGAAGAGCACTTGGCACAGAAAGGCACTTGAAGTTTTCTGCTTAAGGTCATGCAGTTGCTCAGGCTCTTTGAGCAGCTTTAAATAGGGGCTGTGGAGGGCCAGTGAGAGGCTGCAYTATCATCAGCTCTCACCTGAGGGCAAACCAAAATACACTGCTGACCTTAGACAGATCAGAAACACTGGCTATTGAGCAGATGGCAGTAAAACATCCCTGACTGCTCTGCTGCTGTTAACCACTTGTGCTGCTGTGCCTGCCTTACACAGCACACCAGGGCTAAGCTCTGTTTGTGGGGCTGCCACCTCCACAAGACAGGACAAACCAGTCCCACTCCCCACACTGCAGTTATCCATGCCCATCCAAGGACTGGGGATGATTTTTCATCACCACCCCTGACTCTCCTGGGCTGTCATTTTGCTATTTGGAAGCACCTGGCTGCAGCTCAATGGTGACCCATGTTGGTGCCAGCAAATGACCCCTCACAGGTGTGTCCTGCACCWCTGTGAGAGCAGGGTGCTTGTCCCATCTCCACAGGTGACACAAATGTGAGGTGTGGCATGTCCCTGCTCTGTTCTTTGATGGGCTCTAGCCCAAAAGGCAGGGCCATGAGCAACCTGCACCTGATCCTGCTGGGATCCTGTCCTGTGCCAAGACAGCAGGTCTGCCCACACAGCCTCTTGCTGTCCCTCTGCTACAGACAGCTGCTCTTTGGGGACGTGTTCGTGTCCCCTGAGCAGCACAGGGTATGCACAGTCCTTTCCTTCCCCTGACTTCTCCTTTCACACTCAATTCTGCAATTTGTGCCTTGGCTCCCTTCCTAATGACTGTATTATTAGCTCTATTTGCATCTGCTCCCAGCTCTTTATTTCGCATGGAATTATTTTGGCTGCTCTACATACCACAAATTGAGTAGCTGAACCAAGTCCACAAGCCCTAACAGAGAAAGCACGTGGAGCAGGGCTCTCTGTGACCACCATGGTTGTCACCCTCACATGTGCCACCACCCCTGGCCCAGGCCAGCACCCTGACTGTCACCCTGCTGTGCCATCCAATGTGGCACAGCGAGGAGCAGGGTGACCATATGGCCTGAGGCAGCTGGGCCATATGAGCCTCCATTTGTGACACCTACTTTGGGCTTCCTAAGACACAGAAGGTGTTTAATATGTTAGCTGTCACTTYATGGGTTATTCCAGCCTTAATTACCAAGCCAGAAATGTGGTGCACTAAAGCTGTCCTCCTGAATGTGCTCCCTGCTTCAGGGAGGCTCCATCCCTCAGTCAGAGTGCTGCTCCATTTGTGACCAGCACACCTGAGCAAAGCAGCATTCCAGGTGGTCCTGCTGTGTGTCACCTCCCCATTGTCCCCTCAGCAGCATTCCAGGTGGTCCTGCTGTGTGTCACCTCCCCATTGTCCCCTCAGCACCATTCCAGGTGCCTGGTTTGTCACCTCCCCATTGTCCCCTCAGCAGCCCATCAGTGCCGTGGGGTTTGGGTGCAGCTAATGGAACTGTGAGCAGAAAAGGTGTGGGGGAGGTGTACAGGGCCCTCTCTGAGGGGCTTGTGGAGGGAAAAGGGTCTGTGGGACTCCAGTTTTCTCCTGGTCTTCTGTCAGCTTCAGGCCACAGAGTTCTCTTAGTTAGGTATGAAAGGGACAGAGTCATCCTGAGCTCATCCTGAATTCACTTCTCACAGGCTGGGTTTTGGGAAGGCCTCATTTACACACACAGATTGCCAAAATACGCCCCTGGAGATGCCTCAGTGTGATGAGCACCAGGTATGAGCCCCASAGGAGCTGCTGCTTCCCCTGCCCATCGGCAGCCACAATGGGAATTCCTGCCTGCAGCTGCAGATTGCCTCTGGGTGGAGGGACGGACCTGAGGAACAGGGGAGGAGCCCCCAGCTTCTGCTMTCCTGGGGCCAAAGGCTTCTCAAAGGTTCTATTTCCTTCTTGGAAAGAAGGAAATTTTCCTTCTTTCTATTTTCCTTCTTTCCTTGCTGGAAACTTTTGAGGGAAAAAGGGGAGGAAGTGTATTAGGAGATTCCCTAAAAACAAACAAAACAGAAGCGCCTCACTTCCTAGGGTGGAGTTGGGTGGATAGAAGCAGAAATTATCTTTATTTTGCTCTCCCCACTAAATAAAACCAAAAGCTGGGAAAAAATTAACAGCTGCCTATCTATGGGGTTTTGCAAGAGGAAGAAGCACAGGTTATGTGTGTGTGTTGTTACAAGAAAATATCACGTTAAAAGAGTTTTCTATATAATTTTACACCCCTCCTAGCCAATCCATTGTTTTAGCAGCAAGCTGGGATTGCTGGTAGACAAAAGCCCACTCTCCAGCAGAAAGAACTCTATGAAAGCTGCACACAGTTTTTAATGTTTAATGACACAAAATCAATTGGAAGTGGTTGCTGGCTTCCACAATCAATTTTAGGAGATCTCTCAGAGAAGGGGAGAAAGTGGGAGAGTTTCCATTAGCCCTGGAAATCTCATCAGCAATAGGAAAATKGTGATAAACAACCCTGCACTCCAATAAATGTATTAATAAACTTGTCCTCACTCATTTCTCGTGTCTCTGTGAGAGGATACCCTTTTGTCACCAGGAAGGTCAYGTTTTGGTCTCAATTCCATCCTTTCTTTGCACAAACACACAAACATCCCTGTGGTTGTGGGTGCCTTGAGAGAGCCACAGCTCCCATTTGCTGCCCCCTGAGCTGTCCCAGGTGCAGGAATATCTGAGGGGAACATCTTAATTCCCCTCTTGGTCTGCCCCACTGTGAGAGGCACCTTTGCCAGAACTGTGTGAGAGGCTGCTCTGCCCTACACGTGAGTGGGAAGGGGCTCAGTGGGGAAATGTTGGAGCTCCCTGTCCTGGATGAAGCCAAACTCACCCAAACACTCACAGGTGGCCACACTCAAGGGCTTTTCATCAATGAGAAGGTTCCTGCTGGTTTTTTGATGGGCTTTATGCCATTTGCCAAGCTTGAAGCTGCATGGCAGCTTTTTCTGCCCTTGTTTTGCTCAGAYTGGGGGAGTGTGATGCCTTCTGCCWGCTGGAGTCTGGGGGGTTAGGGGGGAAAAAGGTTTTTTTTTGTGTCTTTAAAAAACCCCAGGACTAAGCAAAGTTAGGAACAGCCCTGATTTAATCTCAATGCAAAACAAGAGGCTGTTTTCATGTGTTGCAGGTTTGCCCCAGGACTCCAGCTGAGTGAAGCCAAGGCAGGGTTTGTAATGCACAATTTAATCAGTGAATTTGTAGATCTCAAAAGGCGTGCTTAATTTAATATTGTTTCTAATGGCTATTGTCTTCATGCTTGCCTGTTTCCCTGGTGTTTTTCCCTTTTGTAATTACTTGAATGGGCATTTCCAGGTGCACTGCATATATTAGCAAGCATTTTCATTTTAGTAATGAGCGAGATGCTTTCAATGTTTATTTCTTCATTGCCCTAATACTTACTTTATTAAAGATCCTGATTCTTCTAAAGGGGAAAAATAAGCATTTACCACTCCTTTCTACCTCATTTACCTCTTCTACCTTATGATGCCCTCAATAAAAAAGGATTTAAATTACTTATTGGCCAGGGTTAGACCAGATTTACATTATCAGAGGAGAACAAAGCAGAGAGGGGATGCTTGGTCAGTCATAGAGTGGTTTGGGTTGAAAGTGTCRTGGTTTGAGAGGAAGTGAGTTTTTGGGGATGCTGTTGATTATCTGAAGAGTGGTGATGGACTGAGAGTTGGTGATCTGAGGAGTGGCAACTGAAATGAGAGTCTGAGGTTTTCTCTTACTGTGATGCATTGGGAACTTGGTTGGGGGGGAGGAGGAATGTTTGGAAGGTTTTCATCCTGAGTTTTGTGTGTTTCTTTTATATATTGTAGGTTAATAAAGYTTTTTTCCCTTCTACTCCTAAGCTGRAGCCTGCTTTGCTCTATTCCTGGTCCCATCTCACAGCAGACACCAGGAGAAGGCATTTTCATGGGGGCAGTGGCATTGTGCCAGCRTCAAACCCTGACAGAAGGAACTTTCCAGATCATCTCAGTGCAGGTCCCTGCCATGGGCAGGGACACCTTCCACCAGACCAGGTTGCTCAGGGCCCCATCCAGCCTGGTCTCAAGGGCTTTAATGCCTCTCCTCACCCCTCATGGGGAKGAGAACTGAGCACTTGTTGAACTCAGAGCCGCTCCCCCGAATGTCAGGGCTTCAGAGCTGTTTCMAGCTCTGCAAGGGGCATCTGCAGTGCCCCTTGCCTGGCCTTATTATCATCCCTTRTGGCTAATGTGCATTTCTGCCCACCTCGTGTGCAGCCTGGGGACTCGTGGGGTGCAGGAGCCTTGCCTGGCCACCCCAGGCTGCTGATTAATGCTGCAGCAGGACTCCAGCATCAGCTGACAGCCTCCAGCCAGCGCTGAGCAGCGTCTATTACACATGCACAACAGCCCCCTGCCACATGCCAGCCCGATTTCCAGATTAGCTGTTTATTAGCATTATTATAAACATGGCTCTTCATCTTCCATTAAATGGCACTGCAGCCACATGAAGCCTGTAAGGAAGCACTTGGTTCACTAAATTACCCTGCAAATGTCAGACTGGCTCTCTGTTATTAGCTGTGTGTCTTACAGCCTCTTTATTAGGATTTTGTGTCTTGAGGGTGCCCCGTGGTGTGTAGATTTTTTAAAATACAAACCAGTGTCATTTTTTGCTGTTTAAAAGAACATTTAATTAAACTGGATTCATTGCTTGTATGGGGCAAGTTAAATGGAAGCTWAATAGGAGGCATATGATTACATGTTATTGAGCAGACTGACTGCTCCAGAGACCAAACCCTTGTAACACAACATTAAACTAAACTTATTTCACGTGCACAGGTTGGCTCTGGCCTGCTAGGGCATCATATTTTGAGGGCAGCAGAATGGTTATGAGCATTAAACAGCYTTTAGCAAAATGTGTGTTTCAGGGAAGAAACCTTGCTTAAGCTAGACTTAAATATGCTAATGACAGGAATCAAAGCTTCACACTGATTCTGGGTAACCTTTTAAAAATTACCATTTCTATAGTGTCAGATGCAAATGAGAAGATCAGCTTTGTTTATTATTTCRCTAGCTGTAAATTAACAAGGGGCCCCAATGAGCATGAAAATAAAATTGGAAGTATTTTTTGGGCTTGAGTCGTTGGTCACATCATGGCTTTTTAATGTTCTTTAGGAAAACAAAAGGAATTATAATTACAACTCCRTTACACAAGTTCCTATTCCCTGCTCCTTTTATGTTCACGCTGTTGGTGCAATCTGATTTTTTTAAGGCGTGCACGAACCAAATTTCCTTTCCAGGCATTCTAAGTTTCTTTTTGAATGTCTGCTGTTCTCCAAGCCCATTCCTAAATCTCACCGTGGCTGTGAGCCTACAAASCCTTCAGCAGCTTCACTCTGCTTCACTCAATAATTTTGAAGAAAAATACACCCAAGTCYATGGCAATGGTAATATATTTTTCAGCGCTATCAGCAGGAACACAGGAAAACAACGGTTCCTTATAAATGTCTTACCAGATCACTGGCAGCCACCTGTCGTTTGTTGTTTCCATTGTAATCACAGAAATCSATATGATCAAGATAAGCATCAGCAAAATAGAGAAGTTTATTTGGATAATCAATGGACAGTCCGTTGGGCCAGTAGATTTTGTTATGAACAGTCAGCTCTTGGAGCTGCCATGGGTCTCACCCATCTGGAGGAGGGACAGGTGCTGGGGTGTGCACAGCTGCACGGCCCCTGCTGAGCATCCTGGCCCTCCCTCCCTGGGCRTGAAGATGTCCAGCGACCACAATAAACACCTAAAAATGGTAATTGAACCCCTCTGCCCGGCCCTGCCCTGGCTGGGTGTGGGCAGCTCTGCTGCTGCCCTCAGTGCTCCTGGCACAGCCCCGGGGCAGCCTGAGCTCCGGGGCTCCCGAGGGCTTGGGCTGCATGAGCTGCCTCAGAGCATGGCTAACAAACAGAGCAGGTTTTGCCTTGTATGAGGCCAGACGTGTCCCCCTACCTCCATCTAGGTCAGCAAAGGCCTTGGGAAGCACTGGGGAAAATAAGAGAAAAAAAGGAAGAGAGCTTTCTATTTTTAGGTTGTTTTAATTGTTTTTCATGCTTTTCATAACAGCTGAGAAGAAACTCTTCCCTGGGAGGGCCACTTCCCCTTGCACACCTGTTCTGGGAAGACCTGGAATTCTCAGCCTCTTCTGCACCACAGTCACAGCATCAGCTTTGCTGCTCCTATGATTTCCCTTCAAGATCATAATTTGTAT
>JACDOX010000036.1:2692312-2746424 GCA_014549065.1 Cardinalis cardinalis
TTCTTTTTCTCTGCAAAAGAACCTGACCCCTCCATGCACTGTCAGTGGGAGCATCCTTCCACTTATCCATGAGGAACTGAATTACAGCAAGAAAATGGAAACAAATAAAGCAGTCTTGGAACACCAGTGGGAGTGTGGTTGACCAGAGGTTCAGCTTCCAACTTTTGGGCTTTGAAATGGGCTCTTCAACAGAGACCYTGTGCTTGTTTTTGTTTATTAGCACAATCCCCTCTGGGGCACACCAGTATGGCTGTGGCTCTGGGTGAGCTGTGGCTGACACAATCAAGTGCAGGGATGTAATTAGCAACGTTGGAAGGGCTGCTGTGGGCAGATGGGAGCTGAAAAGGCTGTGCCTGTTGTGAGACAGACTTTTATATGTGTTGGCCTGGGAGTCCAGAGCAATGTGTGATGGATGACCCTGCCCTGGGATGAGCCATTTGAACACTAAACCACAGCATCTGTGGCCCTTGCTTGCACACAGGGCAGTTGTACCCTCTCCATAAATCATCCCACAATGAGATTTCCCTCAGTAATCTGGGTTAACCTTTCCTGCTGGGTGGGTTAGCTACCCAAGAGTTCAAATCAGCTGCTCAGCCTGAGGTTCACCTGCAAGGTAAGAAACTCCAGATTTCTTTGGCCATCATCCTTTGCCTTCCAGCAGACCCCAGTTCCCTCCTCAGGGCAAGTGCTGTCTTCAGGCACAGCCTCAGAACCTCTGCAAGGCAAGAGGAAGAGTAGCCAGGACCTGTGGGACACAGAAACACCTCAAAGTCTGTGCTGAAAACCCTGTCTCTGGCAGAGTGCAAGATTTTAGTTGTGCTTTTTCCAATCCTGTTTTTTTAGCCCCCCCAGACCATTACCTGGTGCAGCGTTACAGCAGCCCATGAGCACCTGAGTATTTACCTCACAGTTTGCCCTCTGCCCTGGCAGCACATCCATCTCAGCAGCACCTCACATCTTTCTGGAAAGATCCCTGTCCCAGCTCCTGATGGAAATATCCTGTGTCTGCTGACTCTCAAGATTTCTCAGGCTTTTTTCCCCAGAAAGCTGGAATTTCAGGCACGCTTAGCACCTGCTCTCACATGGCAAAATCCAGGAGTGCCTGGTTTTTACACATGTAGAGCAAAAAACCTTTTATTCAGAATTTGTTTAGGAGCATTGCACTAATGTACCACTGCCTGTGTCTTCCCTGGCATTAAATTCAGGATGTCAGAGCTCGTGCTCCTGTGCAAGCACTGCCTGTAGTGGCTTGATGCTGGTCCAGGGCTTACATGCCAGTCACTGTTAGGAAAAGGGGTTTATTGTGTCTAATAGGTAACAACACCTCTGTATCACAACGTGGTTCACATGTTACAGGGGTTACAACAAGCTCTAAATTGTTGGACTGTCATGATTGTTTATTTAGTATTTCTCCAGCTGTGGTCACAGGTACCCAGCAGTGACTCTCCTACGCATCTCGTATGTACAGGGCAAGCACCTGGGGTAATTTGCCTCAGTAATTTTGCACCTATTTCAGGTCAGGGATGTCCTGCACAGGACACTGGGTGATCCTCCTCAAAACACTTCTCATTCACTACATTCTTGTCTTCTCTTGAAGCCAGGTAAAAGTTTAACATCTGTTCCTCTTCTAGGAGGAGTCCCAGAGGTCACTCAGCTGCCATGGGTCAATTCTTCTTTCAGGATTTATAGATCYGAGCAACAGCATCTGCTGTCAGCAAACTCATCCATGATCACTGATCCAAATTTGGATCAAATCCTTACAGCCCTCTGCTCTGTTCTTCACATTAAAATAAAAATGGTTATTTATACAATAGATTCACCTAAAACACCTACCAAGATGGAGACTCAATTGTGCTAGGCACTATAGAAACAAGCACTAATCCCCCAAAGAACTGTTTCAATAAGGGACTGATATTTTAGTTCTCCTGGAAAGACTGGTCTCAGTGAATGTTTAAAATCTATTTCTACTCAGGGAAAGTTGTGGGGCTTTCCCTCCTTGCAGTTCTTGATAGCACACATAAAGCACTAAACACAAAATCTTTGGGTGACAGCTTCAGGTAGAAAACGTGTGCATGGGAGTCCTAAGCAGAAATTTCTGCCTGAATCAGGAAAATGATGAGCTAGGCATTGCCCCTCACTTAAACCCCCACCCCACAGTGGAAATGTGACCACAACAGGTTCCACAGAGAGCAGCCATCCCAAACCCCTGCCAGAAAAGCACATTTCTGGCGGCACTCTCTTCGTGGATGTGCCCAAAACAATGGCTTTTAGAGCAGTTGGAGTCCCAGGCTTGCCTGGGTGCACTTGGAAGCAGTTTGTTCTAAGCCAGTCATGTTCACTATCCTAATCTGACATGAAGCCTGATGGAAAAATCTGTGATCGATTAGAGCAGCGGGACAAAGAGATATGAGAGGAAAGCAATGCAAAAGAACAGATATCAATCACTGCTCCCAACGAGCCTGGAGAAGGTAGCTGCTGCTGCTCCTGAATTTGAAGGCAGTGTAGCACATCTTTCTGCTGTTCTAGGTAAACACTCCCAGCTGCACACTCTTTGTCTTACAGACAGACCGATTTGGTAAGAAAAGTGGATTTTGAAGTATGGATTTTGTTGGAAGGGGACAAAATAAACCATTGGTTTGTTACCTTGAAAACGGTGTAGCATATAATGAGCGTTTGCAGCAGTTTTACAGCTGCTTATTGCTCTTCTTTTTAAGCTCCTGAGTGTTGAGAGGTTTTTGTTTAGCTTTACACTTTCTAATTGATTGAATGTGAAATATATGATGGAACAAATTTGTATTGAAAAAGAAATAGCAGACACAATCAACAAACTTTAATGTTGAGTTAGCTTTTTCCTCGTTGCTGGACAAGATCATACTTCAAAGCAAATTAAAAATGTGAAGCCTAATCCTGATTGCAATGCAGGCAACAGAAATCTTCCTGTCAGCCTCAATAAAAGCAGGTGTAAGTTTTCAGTATTAGTCCAGTCCATCCAATTCACATGTCTTTCTGTCTTTATCTAATCTAATACATGGTGGTGAGATAAATTACAGAAGGGTATGATAAATTGCATTGCTATTCATTTTTGGCAAGATCACCTATACCCTGGCCACTAATTCATCTCCGCCAGGATCCACTGTAGCACAYGGGATCCTTGAAACAGCCTCCAAACGCTGTCATTTCATTTTCTTTTAAGAAAACAAAGAGATTATATCTGCTGGCCAACAGCCTACTTACCCTCACCAAAATAAATTACACCTCACTGTGACCTCTGTAAAATCATGGTTATAAAAGTATCAAAATGTATTTATAGCATTAAGAGTCACAAAGATATTACGTMCCTCTATTCTGCTTGAGTGGAAAACTATGATATGTTTTAGACTGAGGATTTCAAAATGGTAAAGATGACATGGTTTARTGTGACAGTGGTCACAGKGGTTTTCAGGATGAGGGASAGAYGAGAATGTTGACTCCATGATCAGAAGGCTTGATTTATTATTTTATTATRTATATATATTACATTATAACTATACKAAAAAGRAAAAGAAGGAAAAGGTKTCCTCAGAAGCTGGCTAAGCTAAGAATAGAATAGAAAGAAGAATGAAAACAAAAGGCAGCTCTCCCGGACTCTGTCCAAAATAGCTCCGTCTTGATTGGCCATTAATTATAAACATTCAAGATGGGCCAATCAAAAATCCACCTGTTGCACTCCACAGCAGCAGACAACCATTGYTTACATTCTTTTTCTGGGGCCTCAGCTTCCTAGAAGGGAAAATCCTAAAGAAAGGATTTTTAGTGAAAAAGATGTCTGCGACAGTTTAGGTTTAGGGATTTTAAAGAGCGCTTAATTTGTTTAATTCTGTTTTCACTGGGTTTTGGTGTTCTTTGCCCAGATGATACAAAGAAAACACAAAACATTGGGTAAGAAATCTGCAATGCATTGTAACATTTTTTTTTCTGATAATTATTTAGAGCTGTTTACCAATCTTGAACAAAGCACCATGGTAACTCACACCAGTACCACACACTCACTGGGTACTCTGTTGGGTACCATTCACATCCATCTGTGAGTTCAAAGAGCAATTTTCTTCCCATCAAAGCAAAAAGGGGAGACACCTTATTTCCCTTTACACCCATCAGATCCATCCCTGCCTTCCACATGAGTTCTGCTGGGCAGCACCAGGGCACTCCCACACAAAGCTGCTGCCAAGCCCATCCATGGCAGACATTCTTGTCCCACCACCAACGTGAGCTGCTGGATGTTCCAGGGCTTCACCCTGAGCCAACCCCACATCCCATTCCAATGTCCCACCACTCTCCTGCCAAGGAAAGGGGAAGCTGATTACAGTTTTGGCTGGAGTGCCTGTGCCCCTGCTCAGTAGCAGCCCAGGAAATTGCTTTCTGCTCCTCAGCGTTTGACTGCCAACTTCCTCCTCCTCATCCTGCCAGGAATGGCTGGGAAACGGGGCCRTGGATGATCCAACAGCTGCTGAATTTCACACAGGAGACCACTTACCACTGAGGTGCAGCAAAGTGATTTTGCACATCAAGATTTTAAAGAAATTTGGGGCACTGTGAGATGAAGGACATTATTGATGTGAAAAGAAAATTATCGTATTTACTTCAGAATCCGTTATCCACACCTGCAAACAGTACTTAAAAACAGAGCATGTACTGCAGGATGATGTGAAAACCTGGCCTGGTGAGAGGAAAAATTTCCTTGTTTGTTTCAGGGAGATGTAGGCTTCATCCTGCACTATTTAGGAGTTGTTGAGGCATAATGGCTACGTCCAGCTAATTGGATGCATTGCTATAGGCACTTGAGAAATGTGATAGACAGATGCATTCAGCTAGAGAGATATCCCTTGGTGCAGAGAGCTGAAGTCAATTAGGGAGTTAAACTGTGAAAGATTTGACCTGATGTCATTTATATCTCGAGTCATAATTAACACTTAAAGTTCAACTCTATAGCAATTTTCTTTTAATAACACTTAAAGCCTACACAGGGCTGAAAGAATTGCGCAGACATGGTGAAGGATGGCTCGAGTGCATGCCTGGATTTCTGCGTTAGTAATTAATCCTCAAAACACCTCTGTGAGGCCTATGGGGAGAATCCTTTCTCTGCAGTTTCTCCTCTGAGGAGAGGCAGGGTTTACCCAATGGCTCCCCAAAGTCTCTGGCACCTGGAGATAAGGACAGAAGCTCTTTCAGGTGCTGAACCAGTGAGCATTCAGCTCGGCCGAGCTCCCGTCTTTTTGTCTCACTGAATTTTTTTAATTTTACCACAATCTTTAGAAATATCATGGACAAATTACTTGTCAAATGGCCTGGGCTTTCCAATTAAAATCTGTGCAAATGCAGAACCTAAAAATCTGTCACAAACACAGCTTCTGCCTCCAAGGTTTTCATGTGGGTGAAATATGAATCTCACTGGGGGAAGAAACACTCTCTGAGAGTGAGACCTTGTGAGATGGGATTCAGCTCACTGCAGATCCTTATGGTCAAGTTATAACTGCCCATAAAGAGGGGGAAAAATGGAAGTGCTGACAAAACTTTTAAACTACAACAGTGGAAATGGCGCCGCAATAATTTATAATCTACAGGCAGCTTTGGATTTATTATCACAATGACAAATGCACTGTCATTGTTAATAGGATATTTCCCAGCAAGGACTTCTTGTTATGCAAGCCAGGTTCACTATGTCATGCAGCATGATAGCAATAAAGTCTACAAGAATTTGTAATGAACTTCAATTACTAATAGATTATGGTTAATGGGAAATATGTGCAGTAAAGATATGGGTTTTTATATGCACCTTCTGGTACTCTACAAGGCAATGATTTATGCTACAATTTCTGTTAACATTCTCCAGTATGAAAAAAAAAAAAGAAGCCTAAATTGGTGGAAAGCCACTCCATCCATAACAAATATTTAAGATAATTTTGCACATCATGTAAATGAAGATGTAAAATTAGATATTAATCCGTTTCATTTCAGCATTTGTATTTTTATTAAAAATGAAGACTTTGCCCTACTGTGTAATGACATTAAAAATCCTATCATGGGCTGCAAGCATGAATTACCCCAATGCAGGAGTGGTGACAGCAGCCGAGCTGCGAGCGCATTTGTTCAATTTGCTGGAGTAATTAACGGAGCAGTGAGAATATTTTCCTGTGTATGATTTAAAGGAGCAGCCCTGGAGCTGCTTGGGCAGATGTGTTTGATGTGGAGGGACACGTGCACGCAGCCTGGGCCCTTTGGAGGGGCTCAGCCCCATTGTGGCTCCCTCCAGCCTTGAGGCACTACTCCAAAGCTGTGCCTCACTCCTGGACATTGGGCCGTTCCCTTCCCTGCACAGCAAACCTCCCACGGGAATTCCTTTGGGAAACAATCACCCAGTACAGCAGCAGAGCCACAAGCTCTCCTTTACTTATCACAGGAACACAGGCCCAGGTGTTTGCCTGTTGTTTCAAAAGACTCCCTCCTCTTCCTCCTCCTCCCTCCCTCCCTCCAGCTTTTTTTTCCTCCTGTACCTGCATTACAATGTTTATTCCAGGTTCATGTGCTCATGAAATGAAAAGGAAAAGGAAAGTCTCCCAATTTAAAAACAAGCACTGCTCAGAGCCATCTTTGAGAAAAACAGAGATGCAATATTAAGGATTGCATTTACCCAGGGCCACATTTCATATCTCAAACGCATATATAGGGTCCCAAAAAAGGACACCAATGCATGAAGAGCTTTCAGGATCATTTCTGGTATATTTTTAATACAGGTATCCTGAAGCCAAGCTAGATCCAATCAGTATCGTGGTGGTTTAATACCATTGCTCCCAATGAACCACTGTAGAAATCCCACAAATTAATTTTTAGGGGTGCAAGCCAGGAAAATATGGAATTGGGGTTTGACCTTTTTACGAGGWTTTTAGGGAGAGCATAAAGGGAATGGCTTCAAACTGACMGAGGAAAGGTTGAGATTAGAGATTAAGAAGAAATTCCCAAGGGTGATGAGGCCCTGGCACAGACTGCTGTGCAAATCCCAGTCCATGGACAAACTGCACTTCCCAACCCTGCTGTGGAATAGCAGTGTCTCGCTGTACAATTTAGGGTGATTCTCACATGAAAATGTGGTTCTCCACTCTATTGGGAAGTTGTTTGAGAGATTTACAAAATGTCTTTCGGTTTTTATGGTAAAATGAGCATAAAATTGTGCTTCCCCACATTCATTTCCTTCTAAATAAYACTTAAAGTACTTGCTTCTTGAAAACGTGGAAGTGTGTTACAAATTTAAAATTAAAACTAATTTGCCCCTTAAGGGTGCTCTGCTGATTCAGTTTTCCCCCAGCCCCTTAACACAAGCAGCTGCAAGATACAAAATGGAGTTTACTGTATTTTCTCCCCTCCCAGTTTTTAATGAAATTCTCCTCAGAAGCAAAACAGGGGAAGAAGCTCTCTGTGCACCCACACTGAATATTTTTGTGTGTGTGTGTGTGTGTGTGTGTATGTGTGGTCAAATCCTCCTCTGTACTTTCCAGATCAGCTCTGCTGCTTCTCATCTTTCCAGCTCTCTTCCACATTTTCAGACCAAACGTCCTCCAAAACTGCTAAAACCCTCTTTTTCTCATTTTGTGGGGKTTTTTTTGGGTTTTTTAAAGTCTGATAAACAATAAAACAGCAGGATCTTCAAGGGCATCTTATTGCTGGGTTTTGTTGCTGGATTAGTGGTTTTTTTTGTTTTGTTCTGGCATTTCTGTGGCTCCCTGAGATATCTCACCCCTGACAGGGTTGATGTGGCAATATTCAGCAGTCACCTGCTTTGCAAGCCCCATTTAGAAAAGGTCACTGACAGCCCAAAAGAGCCACGAAAATAAATGTAACTTTAATTTGTTTGCCATTAGAAATGTGTGCAGCAATCTGTTCTAATGGGAGATTTTCTTTCATTCCTGCTCTGGCATGTGACCACAGCAGCAGCTCACAGATACACTGAGGTCTTCTAATGCAGGAGCCTGTGCACAGAACTGGGTAAAGTGGTAATAAATTTTGTTCTGTCCAACAGAGGATTATCATGGAAACGTTCTAAACTCCACCTGAATTAACATTTGAGCACCAGGAGATGTTTGTGTTTCAAATAACTTGCCCTAAAATAAACATAAACAGCTATTACGCCCAATATGATCTCTTGAAATCACTTCAAATGATTAATAATCTAYATTGTATCAGAAATGTGAGTGCAAAAATAAAACACAATTCCTTGCAGCTAAAGTATTACCTAAAGTAAACCATTTCAACACTGAATCAAATTATTTCAATGGCAGAAATCACACCTGTCTCAGGGGATAAATGGAGTATTCAGGCTGTTAAATCCATTCAAGCGACTCTATTGTATCCCACTATGTATTGTGCCTTGTAGAGAGAAAACACTTCTGAAAACTATAAAATCATTTAGCAAAACAAATGCACCAACCACAACAGACTCATATGGAGAAGAGGCTGAGGAGGTGAAACCCCCTTCTTGCTGAATACCTTGTAGAGTGAATAGATTTACCTGACACAATGCCACTGAAAATGAAATTTAAAAATGCTACTGGAACCAGTCATTTTGGTATCAGAGTTTATTTTTACAATTTTCTTATTACAAAGCTCACAGGCCAGGGGAAGGCTGGGACCAGAAGCATTGTGTGGTTAATTAAAACACAAAAAAAGCTCTGTGCRACTGCAGCAGCTCATTCCTAACAAAGACTTTGCATCAGGGCTCACCACTGYAATCCACCTCTCCAGGACATTTGTTACCAACCCTGTGCCTCAACCATCTTCCCTTGCTTCCCTCCTGTAGKGCCACACAGCTTGTTCTGCAGACAGATCATGAAGTAAAAACACAGAAAGRGGGAGCAGTGCCATTGAATGGAGAAGCCTGCAGAGGCAGGAGCAGGCAGACACTGAACRTGCAGGTGTGAATACACCTTCAGCAGCTGCAGGTGGGAGACCTGGAAGTCACAAGCTCAAGAAATCCCATCAAAGATTCACCCAATGGTTGGTCATTCAGCTGCACCAAGAAACTGCAGTTTGCTTGCTTCGTCTCCAGGGAGTTTTCAAGTGAAGATGGTGGATGCACTTGTAGCTCTGGWTTATTCCTTAGGAATAATTATTCCTAAGGAATATTTATGGTCTGAGTTATAGCTGATTACACAACATCTGTATGATAAAGCACCATTTACTGCCTAGTCAGTTGCACAGTCATAGATTAGTGCAGAATTAATCAAGYATTAAAGCTCACTTAAAACAACAGATGTCAATACTGATTTCTTAACAAGCTCCAAAAATTATTCTCAGTGCTGAAGTAAATGAAGCCATTTATAAAAGATAAAAAAATACATTTCAGCTGTCAACAGTTTGTATCTCTTTGCTTTGAATCAAGAAGAAGAGGTTAACTCATGGCTCAACCACTATTACACCCAGGCTGTTATTGAAAAACACCTTCCCATCTCTGATTTCACTGCAGCCAGGCTTTCTCAGCTCCTCCATTACCTGATGCTTGAGCTCAGGAGGGGCAGTTTTAGCAAAGTCAAGTGTTTCTGTCAGGAAATCCAGCAAGAGCTCCCCATCTTTGTCCCCTTCACTAAAGCAGCTGGTTATGTCCATGTGGGATGGGAGCTCGTAGAGCTGGTACTTCAGCCCAGCTGAATCCAGCATCCTGGGCAAATCAGCAGAGGAAACATAGGAGCAAAGATCCTCCAGGGGGAAGGAAGGCCCATACTTCTTCCACAGCGTTTCCCAGCCACTCTTTCCTGAGAGATAAACCACCAGAAAAACACTCAGAGTTAAAGGAAAACACTGTTWGAAAGTAGTTTTGATTGTCTGGGTTTTTTGGCAGTTTTCATKGCAAGTGGGATCTTCCCAGAGCTGGGACATGTCCTGGGGCACAGTGGCTGCTTCCCTGCAGGTTTGGGGGCTGCAGGAGTGGGTGGGCACCTACCCTGGAGCTCCAGCATCCTCCTTGAGCCTCCAGCTGAGGCCAGAGCAGGTCACATTTGGGTTTCTCTTCTCCAGAGACAAATTTTAAAGCAAACCAGCTGGGTAAGTTGAAAAATCCCCACATCTTTATTTTCCCCCAGCCTGGACCTCTGATTTGGTATTTCTACTGTAAATCATTTTTAAAGGATTACTCAGAATGACTGGACAGGATGAAAATAACTTTGAGCCTAATGAGCAGCTCTCGAAAGTTACAACAATAATTCTCCCTAGGCACTAAAACCAGTTACTCGTGGTTTTGCAGTTGCTTCATCTGCAAACAGTTATTTACAGTCAMCTAAAGAGTTTGGTGTTTAGAAGAGAGGCGACAATATTTTCTTTCACCCGGTGGAAAGCGGAGGCGAGCCCTGATTGCAGGCGATGCTCTGGTGTCCCTGTGGTGTGACTCGGAGCCGAGCAATCGTCCCCGACCTGAACGCGGCATTCCCGGGRTGGCTCTGGGAAGGCTCCGCACGTGGCTCTGCTTTTGTTTTGCAGCAGAGCCACAGCCCCTGCACAKCGGGACTGCCACTCCACCGAGTGGCCCCAGCCCCGCTCCCAGGCTGGCTGTAATTACCTGATGGGTTTGTGTTGGGGATGACATTGCCCTTTGTGTGCAATGAGCTTTGTTCTGATGATCTTTCAGGAACTCCTTTTCCTTCACTGCTCATTTTAATGGCATTTCTTCCTTCCCCTCTCTACTCTCGTTTTTCTCAAGGTTTTCCCCTTCTTTTCCYCTCTGCTGTTCTGAGTCCTGCTCCTCTCTCCCACTTGTTTGTTGCCCCCAGCAATTTCTGCTCCATCAGAAAACACAGAGTCATCTGGCCCAGAGAGGACTTCAAATACTTTTCATGAACTCAGAACTTTAATAATTTTAATTTTGAATAGGSACACATTCTTTCCTGTAGTCACATTTTATGAATATCCAAAGGCACAGGTTAAGCAACTGGAAAAGAGCTTTAATTAACTATATCCAGGTAATCAGCAATAGTCTGATATTGYGATCTATTCTTGTTCAGCCAAAGAACATGAGCAGGTTTTTTAAAATAATTTCAAATACAGATTTCTTGTTGTAAACTGCTTGAAGACACTTCAAACCAAAATCATTTGGGGAAAAAAAAGTAGTTGAATAAATTCAGGTCAGAAGTGTCACYTCATAGTGGATCCTTCATGAACAAAATAAAAGGAACTTCATGTTTGCAGAGTTGGCCAAATTCAATGAGAAATTAAGCTTAAACCTCTGAACAAATAATGCTTAACATGGCTTTCAGAGTTGCTAGATGTGACTGTTTACACAGCTGAAATTTCCATAGCTTTTGAGGCAAATTAAAGGCTTTCTAGAGTCAAATTAGASTCCACCACTGCACTGTCTCTGGCATACCTTGCCCACAGCATTAAATGGTTGTAGTTTACTCTGCTCCAACACTTTCCTGCTGGATTGACCACAGAGCATCTCTGCGAGATCTGAAACTGCCTGAGAACGCTGTTTGGTACCCAAAATGATGATATTAAGGAAATGGGCAGTTTGAAAAGAAAATGAACCATATGTGCTCCAACACCTGCTGTATGGCACTTCCGAGCCCCCCACAGCCGTTTGCTKAATGCCACGAGTCTCTGGGAGAGAGAAAATGCAGTGCCCAGCCTGGAAAGCCTYTTCCAGCACACAGCAGAGGCTGAAGGGGCTCCTGTGAGTGAGAGCTGCAGGATGGAGCCTCTCCTGCTGCAGGGCCCCTGCTGCCATCCACCACTGGGCAGGCTGCAGGATGGGGAAGGCAGTGAAGGATGTTTTGTGCCCTTGATGTGGGGTTTTGGCTCATAAATCCACACAGCCACAGGCAGTGGGCAGGTTTCAGGGGATGTCTGCTCACCTCTGTGGCCTGTGCTACACACAGGAGCCCCAAAGGTCCTCAGAGCCCTCTGCTGACTGAGCAGGGCTGGGGGAGCAGCTCTCACCTGACACCAGGATGATGAGGAGCTTCGCCTGTGCTTCCAGGAGGCTGTGGAAATACCGGATGGTTGCTGGGATATCTTTCACATAGTASAGCATCTGGAAAAAGCAGAGATGCTTAGAGTCATGCAGTGCCATCCTGGTGACTACTATAACACTGTTAAAAGGAACCAAATGGGGGCAATCCTGGCAGAAAAGCAGGGACAATGAGGCACCTTAGGAAGGTGGGGGCAGTGGGCTCCCACTRGAGGCTCAGGGCTGACATGCCCTCCCTGCTCTCTGGCACTGCCAGGACTGAGCTCACGTTATTCATCAACCTGAGAGGAAGAGATTTGCCTTTCTTCAGTGAAGGCTTTGGAAATACAAAGGCAATTTCATGGAAAGGACAAGGAGCTTTTGAAGACACCAGCTAAAATGTATTCTTAGTTGACTGCCACCCACAGCCTGGTTAATAGGACTACTGTGCTCAAAGCTGCTTTTCATTTTTGCAGTTCATTTACACTAAAGCACTTCAAATTATTGGGAAGTAAACTCACCTTTCTTCCCCTACAAGTGGATAATGAGGTCACATACTTCATGCACACTTTTAACAGCTGAGTCTTTGGCAGCATTTTCTTTGCAGAGACTCTTACCTGGATCATGTGAATGAAGTCCCATTTTTTAGTCTTCTTTTCTGCATTCATTCGACTTTCATATTCATTAGCTGTCTCCTTGTGCCAGGTAAACTTTATGTTCTCRAGGTTTGATGCCTGAGCCACACGCTCTGAAACAGAGGAGAAGGCAGGGCAGAGTTATCTCCATTGCAAATAGGGGGCTGATTTCCACTCAGAGCTTTAATACATCCAAAAGCCCTATYTAGGTAGAGAGTTTTGGTACCAGTTTAACACAACAGTGGAATATCTTAAAGTTCTAGCCCATATGTGAGGAGAAGGTTGTAGAGGGATTTATRGGACAAAATCTTAGGAGAGTCTGTTGTTTTTCCCTTTGCTCCCTCATTTGGGCTCTTCTGGTGTTTACCTGAGCTAAAAAAAAAATAAAAGTAAYTTCTTCCCCATGACTGGCTCAAGCTGAATTAAAAGATATCGATTGGGACGAGTTGTTATGAGGCCACAAGCAGCACATTTCATGGGAAATAGAAGGATTGATGGCCCCAGCACTTATGTGGGGGCCACACAAAACCCACAGGGCTGAGCAGGAGTCAAGCCATGGTGGAGGATTTTCCCCAAATAAAAAAGGTGCTCAAGCATGGATCAAAGCAGGGGTTTCTTGAGGAAAGAAGCACACTTAAAAGGTTGAGAAGGGCAGAGAAAGCAAATGTATTCTTCTGAATTTGTGTAACTAGGATGGCAGGAGAGGGAAGAAGCATTGTTCCAAAAGAAAGGACCCTTCTCTTGACATTCAGTGGCTTCTGTGTTGAAACAATTTTTCAGAAGCCCACAGTTCTCACCAACTGCTTCAGGAAAATGGATGTCAGTGTTTTAAAGCAAAGAGCTTTAAGGAGTGACACATGGAGAGACTTCAGACCTCAATACAATGCACATCAGCAGCTGAGGAAAACAGGAATTTGGAGAAGTGGATTCAAACAATAAGTTACACTGAGGGCCTGGCTCATCACTGCATTCCCTTTGTTTTTCTGGGAGCAAAACTGAGAGGCAATTTCATAATGTAGGGAATACTGATGTCCATCTGCTGGCATATGGAGCTCCTCTCACTGCACTGCTGCTCAGCATTGCTCCAGGCCAAAGCAGCCCCTGATTCAGTTCCTGTGCTTCACTGGAGTTAGCATCAATTTAAAACTTAGATGGCCCAAAGGCAGGCTGAGCCTTAGCTACAGAACACATGTTCAGAACAGCACAGTTTGCTAAGACCAGTGCCTTTACAGCACTAATGACAATGTTCCTGCCTTTGGGCTCTGATTTGGACACGTCCCTGTCAGGCAGATGAGAAATGCTCATGCCCCTGTCAGGCAGATGAGAAATCAGTGCTTATCTCTTCGTTTCTGAGCCTGGAAATGGGCCACCCCTTTCAGATGCTGCCACTGTTCCTCTGTTAGCTCCCATTTATCAGCCACTGGCCCCAGCACTGGCAGCTCAGATCTGATTTGCTGCTCTAAGCTCAGGAGCAGCTCTTATCCCCTCACCAATAATCCAGGGCAATCTGGTTCAGTTTAATTGTGGGKCTGCCTGCAAGGAAGAGCTGGGAAGAAAACTGAATTGCTTTCCAGGCTGGGCCTTCAAAGTCCAAACTCTAGGAAATGCAAATTCATTATGGGATTGTGGCGAATTTCTGCCTAAATATTCATCTGAATCCATTATGAAAAGTTTTCCTTCCTTTTCCCCGGGGCTCACCCCAGGTCCTTTTCCCAGCCAGAAGCTGTTGAGTACCTGATGGGCGCCATCAGAACTGGGCTGCTGCAGCTGTGCACTGGAGCTCAGCTGTGGGGCCACCAACACTCCAACCATGGCCACCAAGGGAATCCACCAGGAGGGAGGGAAAGGCACAGCCTGCCCATGAGGCTTTGAGGAAAGCCTCCAGCACATGCCACAGCCTAAGRGAAACCTGAGCTTGTCATCTCTGCACATCCCAGCAAGGAGCTTCTCTCGTGAGCTTGGCTTCTCCTTCCCATGGAGAAAGCATTTGATGAGGCAGAAAACARCAACTACTGAATCCTCAGAGGTGCAGATAATGTTCCTAATCCTCTACAGAAAATCTTGGGCCTCAGAAACCTAATTAATGGTAGCTACTGGGGACATGATTAATTACCAAATAAGAGGGTTTAAAGAAAGAAATTCAGATGAATATTTCATTTCTAGTTTAGGATAAAACTTAAAATAAGGACAACATTTTATATTTTCTTTAACTTTTCCTCTGGAAAGAAACTCACTGCAGCAGGATAGGACTGCCAGTTAATTGGTGGTAGATGGTGGGACCACTGGGAAGATTCAGAGCAAATGCAGCCCRGTGTAGCCCAGACAGGACAGAAATTCCTTGTTCAAGTGCACAAACAGAGARGATGCTGTGTTGCCCACCCTTCACCATTTCAGCCTGCAGGAATATAAGARCACTGGGAATTTTGCAAAAGGCATCTTTTAAAAGATCAGGTCTGTGTTAAATTGAGAAAGATATAAAAAAAATTAGTTTTTTTTCCTGGGAGCCTTTGGTGCTTCCAGTGATCCTGAGCTACCTCAGTGCAGGGAGAAGGGGATTGCTGCTTTTTTTTCCCCTTGACTTCCACAAGCTGATTCACACTGGGAATGCTTCATTTTTAAGGACTCAAGCAAGAGCAAGACTGGAGATTTACAGTGTGGCTTCACAGCCTGGTATTTACCAYGGTTTGGAGCATTTCCAGCAAGAGACTCAGCTGATGAGGTTCATTCCTTGCTGCCACATCCATTCAGGATGGCTCTCTGGCCAGGTGAGCTCTGCCCAGGGCTGGTGTCACCTCCCTCAGCACCACCTGGAGGTGAGTCCTGGTGGGCTCTAATCCAGTGATAATCAAACCCTGTGTGTCTGTTTAATGCTCCCTTTGTAGGGCAATTTGATCAAAGTACCCTCGTTAACACTCAGTCCTCCCTGGAAAATGTTCCATTTTCCTCCATGAACGCTGCTTAGACCTCAGGGCTGGGGGCAGGAAAGAAGCTCTGAGCCCCAGAGCACATGGCAAAAGCTTTTCCTATCACTCCTGCTTTCCTTTCTGTGTTTTCTAATTCAAAGCCTGGTTACTAATTTAGTGCCCCACTGTGAGCTTTAGGTATTTCTTGGAAACGATTTCTAAGATGTGAGAGAATCACCATGAGACACTAAAATTTTCCCTTTGATGCTGAGGAAGGATCCTGATTCAACACAAGTTGAAGTGGAAAAACTTTCTGAAATGCTGGGATTTCACTCCATTCCCATAAAATCACCTATCACTTCCCACCTTGTTTAGCTCTTAAAGTCTATCTAGCCAAGCATTTGCCATTCAGAGATCTTTGCAGGGTGAGAGACTAAGATTTCAATGAGRGTGAACACTGTTGAGAAGCAATGATTGCAAAAAAGCATGAAATCTTGAATTTTTAAACTTCTAAGAGACAGTTCTGACAAGAAGGCATTTGAACATAGGGTCATCCACCTTTCAGCCTTTTAAATGTGTGTAAAATAATTAATGTAAATTTTCTTTATTTAATGTAAAAATACCTTTGTACTTGGAGATTTGGTCAGCACTTGGCTCTATCACATCATTGTTGATGGTGGCCCCAGGATACCTGGCTCGTATTTTTGAGAGGATCTGCAAGTCCATCTCACCTAAAGAAGCAGGAGACACAACACAGAGAATGAAAGCAAAGCTCAGGCAAAGGAAATCTCCCCCACCATCACACCCCCAGCGTGGCAGACTGATTTCTGCCATTTGTGTACAGATGCACCACACAGGGCCAAGCAGCTGCTTTGCATTCTCAGTAGGTTGCAACTGAAGATTGAGCTCGAGGATTTGAGAAAAATGTAAATATCACTCCCARCTCTCCTCATTTCTCCCCTCTGACTGGCACCACCAGGGTCAAGGGAAACCCTGCCACAGTCGTGCTTGACCTCTCTTTTTCTGGACATGGTCTAAGCTYGAGGGGGAGATCCTACAGGGCTCTCACAGTGCCAGCTCTGATGGCTCCAGCAAACTTGGCAGGACTTCTTAGGAGTCACCAGGAGCATCTGCAGCCAGGCACCTCACTGGTTACAAGGTCATGTGGAGGAGGGAAAGGGAATATGTGTTTACACTGGGATCAGAGACAATACTCCTATCTGTTTGTCTTCAGYGTCCTGTGACTTTTCCCAAAAGAATGATGAATGGAGCACGTACCATTTGTGTTTAGCTAACCCTTGTTTACAGAACACCCCAGAGATTCCTGTATTTCATGTTTCTGTGGAGGAAGAGTTCTCTCTAAACACTGCTCAGGCCAGCTGTAATTGTTTTATTGATGGATGTACTGGTAGATCCAAGATTTCAGAATTTAAAAACAGCTCCACCATCCTCAGCCATCTCACCCATCTGCAGTGGAGGAAGCTCAGGGGGATGATATTTCTGACTGAGGCATGAGTCCAGGGACAATATCCAGCTGGCTTGCTCGACTTTCTCCAACCTCTGCTTATTGTGCTTGGATAGATTTTAGGCGGAAAAAATAACAGCAGAATAAATTAAGGTAAGAAAGAGTGAAAAAGAGGGTAACTATAGTGAATAATAGGGGTTGTGTTACGAGCGAATATTGAGCCTTTTCCTGGAAGATTTACTTGTGCTTGCACAAAACTCCATGCTATAAAATTCCCTACAAATGAACAAAGTTTTGCACTGAATGGAAGACCACCCTGATGGCCAGACAGGCCCTTGCTGAGGGGCTGTGGAAGGAGGAGCTGCACAGCCTCTGCCCACCCTCATCATTTTCAGAGCCCTGGACTCCCACCACTTCAGCATTAGCTCCACCCGGCAGAATATTCGGGGAACAAAAGCAAAACACTGGGCACTGAATTGCTCATTAGTGCCCAGGGGACATAACACACAAAGTGAGGAAGARTTGCATTTTCTCAGACTTATGTGTCTTTCTAAAAGCAACCAGCAACACCAGCATTCRCATGGCATCTCTGGAAGCACGTTCTTTGAGGGAGGGAGATTGAATTTCTGAGGCAGCAGAAAGAGCTGCAGCTTTGCTATTGCTGCAAGCCCTGTACTCTGTAGTCTGCCATGGTAAAATTTGGGAAGACAGAATTTGAAATGAACTACTGCAATAGTTTGATTTTTGGTGGATTTACCAGCTCCCCATAAAATGATTAGTCCTTTGAAAAGGCTGTGCAGGTCCTGATGAAAAAAAAAAATGGAATTTTGTATTTCCATATGCAGATAGGTTAATATATTCCYTTTTGCTCCTGTGCGGCCAAATCACCCTTGTACTGCTTTTAACCAAAAAACCCACCCCTTTGATTCATAATTTAATCCACAGCCTTAAATGACTTCACTTTTAGCTCTTTTATATGCAAACAAGTGTCCCGAGGCACTTTACACTCAGATCGGTGGCAGCTTGCATTATCAACAATTTGGCAATTAGGCTATCCAAATTATTTAAACTCTCCAACACAATTACCTTTWAAAGGCTACCACTATGTTCGCCATTAAGTTTCTAATTAAACATTTTACGTAACGGGATAGTTTATAGCCCAGTTGCTACTTTATAGCAGCGCTGATGCCTTTGATGGTTTTTAAAGGTACAGAGAGCGGCGCGCTGGAGTGTGAACTTAATAAGGCAGCGGTGTTCGGGTGGCTGGAATGGGATGGGATCKAATGGGATGGGATCTAATGGGATGGGATGCTGCACTAATGGGTTCTTGTCTCCCGAGGCGGAAAAGGGGGGAGGAAAAGCTTTTTCTCTGTGCCTCCTGCCTTTGAAGAGCAGGGGCAGTGGGTTCAGGGCAGCAGCTCCATCACTGATCCCCCAAAGCAGCCAGGATGGGCTGTAAGGGGGGATTTGGGGATCACTCCCTCCCGGCCTCACAACAGCCCRTGCTGAGAGCAAACCAGTGAGCACATGAGGTTGCGTGATCTGAGGATTTTTAGATCACAAAGTGAGCTTTGCCTACCCATTATTGATTGATGGCAAGCTGGACTGTCTCTGGCCAGGATGAAGAACCGCACTGTGTTCCTGCTAGAAACATCCATCCTTCTTTCTCTTTCTTTCTTTCTTTCTCTCTCTCTTTCTCTCTCTCTCTCTCTCTTTCTTTCTTTCTCTCTCTCTCTCTTTCTCCCTCTCTCTTTCTCTCTCTTTCTTTCTCTCTCTATTTCTTTCTCTCTCTCTCTCTATTTCTTTCTCTCTATTTCTTTCTCTCTCTCTCTATTTCTTTCTCTTCCTTTTTTTCCAGAGGAATGCTTTCCTTTGGAGAGCAATGTTCCTGCTCTGTCACACTGTCTGTTTTATAGCTAATGCCAACCATTTACATACAATTACTTTATGGAGGAGACACTAACAAAACTGAGGTTAGTCTTTGGTGATGGTATGACTACAGCATTTAAACTAGATTTAACTGTTCATATAAAATTTAAGTGTGGTGACTTAATGGACAGAGAAGGAAACATAGGTTTTAATTATGGGGCCACTTAAGTAAGAACTTAATGAAAAGCTACTTGATCTTACTGGTATTGTTTTTCCATTCAGTGAATGTCAGACTTCTTATTTGTGATTTCTTCTGGAGCTCATGCTCAGCCCCAATGTTTTGGGGGACASTAGCTCCAGCAGAAACTTGTACACTGATGGTGGTCAGCAAATACAGCCAAAGCAGAGCTCAGCCACGGCTCTTACACAGCAGTGATGGGAGCTACCACCTCAATAAAGGTACAGAGGGGAATATTGTAATGCAGGTAAAAATGCAATATTCTGAGGAATCTAAATCATTATTTTGTTTGGGGTTTGGGTGGGTTTTTTGCTGCTTTTGTTTTGTTTTGTCTTGTTTTGTTTTTGTATAGAAACCCTGTGGAGCAGTTAAAGCTTCTCTCTGCCTTTGAGGAGTGATGGTGTAGARGGAGAGGTTTTTGTGGAGGACACAGAGGAATCGGAGTGGGGAGGCACAAGCTGTTTTCATATGATGTGGTCACACACAACTAACACCACCTGTCCCCTGGAGCTGACTTACCAAGGAAAGACTTATTTCCCATTCTGCTCCTTTTGCAACTTTTAGTCCTCTGTTCTTAAAAAAAAAAAATGGGGGGAAAAAACCAAGAAAAAAACCATATCCATAYTGATGTCCATACATACCTGCTCCACCACCAACACTTAGAACATTGATTGTAGACTTCCCATTTCCAATACTGAAAAACATTATTTAYACATTTTAGGAATTTTAGGAGACCTAAAGTAGAGAGGGTTCCATGCATGATGTGAGACACTGGAGATCCTATTAAGACTAAAATTTGMAGGGCAAACCCCAAATGCAATGTGTGGGTACACAGGCATGCCTGTGAGTGAGCAGGAGGGATCAGATTCAGAACTCTTCCCCTTTGGACACTCATGCTTTCCAAATGTTTTGGCAATTGGTAGAGGTGGCATTTTGCCTTTATTATGAGGGAATACAAGCAGAAGCAAGTACACACCTTCTCTGTGTCTGTGCCCTGAGAACCAGAGCCCTCTGGGTCTGGACCAGCAGCTTAAAAATTATTTGTAGAACTTTTGCATCATGCAAAATGGGGAGGGAGAGGGGTGAGTGTAATGCTCCTAAAATCCCTGAGKGAGGCTTTGGCAGAGCCATGAAGCCCTGAGCCCTGAGAAGAGCCTCCCCAGAGCCAGGATTTGATGCTGGCTGCCTGCTCCCAAGCCAGCCTGCAAAGTGAGGGGTCCAGCAAAGGACACACCCKGGCAGGCAAAGCAGGAGCACGATCCAGCCATCCTAGAGAAACCCTAAATATTGCTTGAAAAGCTTGCTTTTAAAAAGCTGCTTTCCATCAAGTTTGATGCTAGAATGTAGTATCTGTTAGAGCACTTCAGAACTGATTCAGGGCCAGCTGTTTTTGTGTGCAAGGAAACAATGCAGCCTTATCTCCTCCTGGCTAGGCAGCCTCCTGTGACAGTGTTCACAGGGGTCTGAGGATGAGGGAAGAGATGAGRATCTGACTCCATCTTTCAGATGGCTGATTTATTRTTTTATTTTATATATCATATTAAAACTATACTAAAAGAATAGAAGAAAAGATTTCATCAGAAAGCTAGCTAAGAATAGAAAAAGAAAGAATGATAACAAAGGCTTGTGGCTCAGACAGAGAGTCCAAGCCAGCTGACTGTGATTGGCCATTAATKAGAAACAACCCCATGAGACCAATCACAGATCCACCTGTTGCATTCCACAGCAGCAGATAACGTTGTTTAACCTGTTTACGTTTTGTTCCTGAGGCTTCTCAGCTTCTCAGGAGGAGAAAAAATCCTAAAGAAAGGATTTTTCAGAAAACACRTCTGTGACAGCCTCCATYCCRGAGAGCCAACATCCAGAGCCGTGTGTGCAAGTGGAACCCATCCCAGGCCAGCAGACAGGGCAGGGAGCAGCAATCTGCCTCTGCCAGGCAGCCCCCCAAGGCCAGCACCCCTGGGACCGTGGCCCTGGCTGTCCCTCAGGCCAAGCTGGGGTTACCTGGCTATGACATCCGGCAGGTGCCTCTCCACGAACTCCTGCATGCTCTGGTGCTCCGTGGACCTCTCCAGGAAGACGCGGAAGGACTGGACGTATCTGTCGAGGTCTGCCAGCAAACTCCTCATGGGCGAAGCCATGCTGGGAGGCTGCAGCAGGGGACAGGCTGCTCCCTGCAGCTCTTCTCTCCGGGCTAGAGAAGGAATGAAAAGTGCTGGAAGGGAAAATCCTGCCTGCACCCGGACTTTGCTCCACGTCCCCAGCCCTGCCACTGCCTGGGAGTGTTGCACAACCTCGCAAGAGAAACTGCAAATGGTGTCCAAGCAGCAAAGGGTAATTTATCATCTTTAATCTGTGCAGAGCAAGTGCCAGCATTTTTTAACTGTGCTGACACAGGACTCTGTTTAAACACAGTAAAAGGRTCTTTAGATGGTTCTTAAATAAAAAAAAAAAACCAAAAAAAAATTCCTCTGTTTTGTGAAGGCATGGAGAGGCTCCAATGGCTGGCTCTGGATTAGAAGAAAGTGCAACACTCATCTCCAGAGACGCTGGCAGATGTCTCTATCTGTGTTTTTAATCTTTTGATGTTCTTAAATGGAATGCTGATGGTGGGGTGAAAACAATAAAAACCTTATAAATGCACTTTATTTTTCTAGTTCTTCTGAAGATAATGGTACAATTCCCATGGGTTAAGTAGCTAATTCACCAAAGCCACGTGAGTTACTGGAAKAGATGTTGTGCTAAGCCAGGCTTACAGGCAATCAGGAGCGGGGAAGGCAAAGTGTGTTAGCAGGGAAGTGTCAGACTGTACCTTCAAAAGTGCACAAAGATGTCTTTATCCTCTCTTAAACTGCAGTTTAAGTCCATCACATCTTGTGATGAAGGAGGAAGGGAACCCTCTCCCTCCTCAGGGGCCCCATGCTGAAGGACACACTGCATTTCCTCGGTGCCTCTTACCACCCCCTCTGGCTCTCCTGCAGAGGTTACATCCAGCCACCTCTTGCTATTTTTACAGTTCCCTTTGGACTGTCTCCAGCCAAACCCCATTGGTGCTGAAGTGCAGCACAAAACCCTCCCAGCCATTGCTTTTCCTGGCTCCCAGCACAGCTGGGATGATTTCCCTGGCTCCACTGAGACCCTGCACCCGCTGCCTTCACTCACCAGCATGACTGGAATTCAAATCATGGGCTTTTCCCAGACTGCTCCTCTGGTCCCTTTGAACTATAAATCTGGCCTCTGCTGTGCTCAAGTCCCTCCCAGCTGCACATCAAATAACRCAAATAATCTCATCCCTCCTTCAAACCATAAACAGAAACAAAAGCAACAGGCTCAGGTTCATATTTGCCATTGCCTCCCTTTCTGGCAGTGRACTTCTGACAAGTTTTCTGACTGTGCAACCAGTTTTCCACCCACCTGTCTCATCAAGGCCACATCTTCCTCACTTGCTTGTGAGAATRGTGCCATCTCCTTTTTCCCTGAACACCAGCAGAAAGATGGGCTTGGAACAATTTCTTCCTGATAGATCCACATTGCCTGACCATCATCTTATTCTCTTTCTGCTGCAGGGAGAACAATTTCTAGGAACTATTTCTAGGGCCAGCTATCGTGCTGAGCAGCTGCCCAGATCCCTCTCCTGCCCCTTTCCAATGACAGCATCAGCTGCTTGGCTTTGCCCATTTTCCTTCCCTGCCTGTGACAAACATCCAAGTCGTTCACGGTTTGGTTTTACAGCCCAAGGGCCAAATCTCCTCAGATCCCAAAGGCTCCTGCAGGAAGGGGCACGGTGAAGTTTGGTGAYAATTCACCTCCTCCAGCCAGGGCTGCTATCAGAACCATTGGCAATGGCTGAGAATTCATAATCAATTAGCAATGGCTGATAATTGCTCTCTTTGTGGCAGTCCCAAAGAGCAGTGGTGACCTCTGGAGCAGGTCCCAAGGTTGATTTTCCACCCATAGTGCCTCCAAGGCAGACTGGCTTTGGTACACTCCCTGCTCCCCACCTTCTCAGACAGCAAGGATACTTTCAAGTGAAGAAATAGCAAAACTGAGCATKTTAAAGAGCACTAATGAAAACCAAGCTGGTACAACATTGGTAACAAGTGGATGGGACAGCTCTGAAAACTTTGTCAGCCTCTGACTGACAACCCCTCTTTGACCCAGATGAGCAGCACTCAAACACCCAACAACATCTGAATTAACCTGGGGAATCCAAGAGGGAATTTTTCCAGAGATGATAAGGAAGGAAACTCCTGGATGTACCTTGGATGAGAATTACTCATTGCTAACCCATCCTGAAAACACAATTGTGTATTTTGTGTTTACCCATTCCTTTGCAATGCCTGACTCCTTGCTTTTTATTTTAAGTGCATAAGGAAGCTTTGCTGTTTGCCACTAATATATTTTTACTACCTTCAATTTGCAAAAAGTTTTGCAGTTTATAAGAGGATATTTAGATAATTGACCCTTTTTTCTGTTCCTCCCTCTACTTCCCGTGATTTAATTTGCCAACATCCCCTGCTCAGCAGTCTCTAATGAGCAGCCGGGATTCATTTTCATGTTGGGTGCAGTTCAAGGAATTTGTCTCATTTCTTTCATTACACTTTTGGCTGTTGGAGTTTGCCCCATTTATTTCATTCTGTGTTTTTTTGCTGTTTGAATTGAGGCCAGTTAACTTTAAAAATGCGTAAAGAGAAGGAAGGAAAGGACTTCTCTTTTAACTTCTCTTTAACTTTTTAATTCAGAAAACAGGACTGTTTCCTGAATCAGGCTGACATAAACTTGTAAGGTAATAACATTCACTCGGGCTTGTTCCCTTCATTGATAATCGTAACTTACCCGTGGCTCCCTAGAAAGATTGAGTTTTGAAAGCGGACACTGTTTATGCTGCAGTTACTTGACCCGACCCTGCTTTGTGCCAGCAGAGTGAAACCTGCTCTAAACTCGCCACAGCACCCTTTAAACCCCCCTCGTGAAGGCAGCAAACCAAGTGCGCTTGGGTTTACCTGCACAGGAGTGCGTGTGCCAGCGAGAGAGAGCGGCGTCCCGCCCGGACCGAGTCCGCTCATCGCCGCGGGCTCCCACACTTACCTGGGGCGCCCTGTGCCCCTCGGGGCCGGGCGAGGGACGCTGCTGAGATCCTGGGCTGTGCTCCCAGATGGCCCCCTCCCAATCCAGCCACCTTTCTCCCAATCCAGCCACCYTCCCRTCCAGGCRCCTCCCAYCCAGCCCCATCCCATCCCATCCCTGCYGTCCCACCCCCGGGGCCGCGTCACGGCAGAGGCTTTGCTGCTGAGGAAGGAGCTGGAGCCTCGTATGGCAGCAGCTGCTGGGGATGGAGCAGAGTTAGAACCTCATATGGCAGCAGCTGATGGGGTTGGAGCAGAGTTAGACCCTCATATGGCAGCAGCTGATGGGGTTGGAGCACAGTTAGACCCTCATATGGCAGCAGCTGCTGAGGATGGAGCATGCAGACCTGGAACCTCATAGAAAGAGCAGGCAGAGTTAGATTCTCATATGGCAGCACCTGCTGAGCATGGAGCAGAGTTAGACCCTCATATGGCAGCAGCTGCTGGGGATGGAGCAGGAAGAGCAGGAACCTCATAGAAAGAGCAGGCAGAGTTAGACCCTCATATGGCAGCAGCTGCTGGCGATGGAGCAGGAAGAGCTGGAGCCTCATAGAAAGAGTAGGCAGAGTTAGACCCTCATATGGCAGCAGCTGCTGGCGATGGAGCAGGCAGAGTTAGATCCTCCAGCTGCCTGGAGAGGCAGGGGGCAGCTCCAGCCCTGCCACATCCATGTCCACTCTCCATGTGCTCCACACCAGTTCTCCCCCAGGACACACCTGGCACGGCCACCCCGATGTGGGAACATCCAGACACGGAGCTCTACCCCTGAGTTAATTACAGCAGGGGGGGCAAATGAAGGCCTGCCAGTGGAAAATAGAAAATGCAGCTCCTGACAAATTGGAAATAATTGTCTCAGTGTGTGGCATGGGGTGATGGGCAGCATCATTTGCAGCTTGCCTATAAAACCCTTCCATTAGAGAAAACTTTGCTTTTTTAGCTGGTTTTCYAGCCAGCAGATATTCTTCTTATCCCTTACTTTGCAGAGCTTAAGCATTTTCCAAGTTGTGTGCACCCTCTGCAGCCCTGTCAGGAGCAGTTTTATCCCATGGAACATAAGTATGGATAAAGCCACTGACCCGTGTCTGCTGTCACATTGTGATTTGGTGTTCAGGGCACCACATATTTGCCCTATTTTTTGCCTTTGTTTCTCCATGTTTAGCAAGAAGGATTTTTTTTTCAAGTWAAATGAAGAAGTTTTCCTTCTGGAGTTAGATAAAGAAATGAACTGTTCAAGGAGAAATGAGCTGTTCACATGATAAAATTCACATAAAATAATACCAGTAATATTAATAACGATGCTTTCAAAGGCACAGTTACAGGGGGAATGGCTGCAGTTTGACATTTAGCTGAGAGTTTACTCAAATGAAGATTTCATATCAACAGTTAAAATTGYTCAGCCAGAACGATGACTGTGTGTGAAGGCAACACCCACTGCAATTTTTTCTCTCTCTGTTCACAGCACCATTTCCTCTCCAGTTTSAGGGAATGAGACACAAAGCCCTTTATCAAAGACCTCAGCACGAGCAGCAATGCCACAGTGTTTAGTACCTACCATATTTTAKGATTCTGCTTCAAAGAGTGATGCCAAATCCACACAGGCAGAATGGAGAGACCAGCAACAGTTTTGCCCCTTGAAATCAACAATCATGACCTGCTTGCCCATGGCAGGGGAGCTTAGGACTAGGTGGTCTTTCAGGTCCTTTTGAACCCCTTTTCCGTGGTTCTCTAATTCTATGACTTTATTTTCAAGGGGTGTTTTGAGGAAAATGAAACTCCMAGTACCCCATCAGCCACAAATCAAGCCAGCTTCTACTGGCCTGCAGTGTCCCAGCAAATGTCCCTTCTGCAGCCACAGCTCCCACCCAGGGAGCCCTGTCCTGGCTCTGTACTGGTGATAAGCACTGCTGTTCAAACATGGCTGGGCAGCAACACCAGTGGGGTTTGGTTTTCTGTGCAGTTCTAGAAATCTGTATTAATTGGTATCACCAAAGCTGTGCAAGCTGGTCTAAAGAAAATAAACTCAGCATCTGGCCCACACTTTTCCCCTCTGTAGAGCATTAAGTAGGGTTTTCCAAGTGCCTGTTGCCATTTAATATGAAAGCCTAAGTTTAGAGAGCCAAAAATAAAGATTATATGYATCTGGTGCTTTTAAGTGCCTTATGAAAATAAAAGATGCTGCTGTTAATTTGCTTCTTTAATTTCCCCTGGGGACTCATTGTGTGAGCTTTAAGCAAAATCCCAGCCATTTCAGTGTGATGTGTGCTCAGTGCTGCCTGGGGCAGGGACACTGGGGATTTGGGGATGCTGCACCACTGCCTAGCCCAGTGCCCAGGGCAGGGCCCTGCTGAGCCAGAGGCTGTGAACCAGCAGAGAAGGACCAGGGCCAGGATGGAGCATCATTCTGCAAAGTGACATCCTGCAGAGGAGCTGGCCACACACAGACCTGGCAGATCTATGGGTTTGTTCACTAAGGTGGTTTTACACTATTCGACATCATAGGACCATCACAGAATCATAGAATAGTTGTGTGAGAAGGGACTTYAAAGATCATTTCATTCCAAACCCTGCCATGGGCAGGGACGCTTTCCATTAGGCCAGGMTGCTCCAAGCCCCATCCAACCTGGCCTTGAGCCCTTCCAGGGATGGGGCAGCCACAGAKTCTTAATATTTATTTATGAAAAATCACCTTCCTGTCCCATTCTACCCTGTGGCCTCCTATACCCAGCACTGTCCTAGATAGAAGGAAGCTGAGTTATTGAAAGGGAATACTACAAGCCCTAAGAGCATTAATATGCTGGAAATAATCTCTATTATATATTAAACATTTCTCTGTCATGACAGCTCAAGGGCTAATTCACAGCTCTGTAGACACCTGGACAACTGTGAGGTAGAATAACACTGAAATACAAAGTTGTGAATAAGACAAGTCCCCCTGGGAAGCTGGCAAGGACWCAAGTAGTTGTCACTGGCCCCTTAGGTGAGTCAAGAGGTGAGAACAGCCAACATCTGCAGATTATTTCCTTCTCTAGAGTACAGCTGTATGGGCTTGGGCTGAAAATTTATACTCTGGGAAGAAGGAGAAAGGAGTGAAAGGTCCAAATGAATCATTGGAGCCTTTTCCTCCAGGTATGCTCCAAGTGATGCTGGCAGACAGCCCTGGGTGGGGGAAAGGGGGAGGGGATCATGCCCAGCTCCAGGCTCCCAGGATGGCCATCAGCCATTCCCAGCAGCAGCACAGGATTTCCCATAGGCTGTGAGGATCTCATCAGTCCCATGGCAGAAGTGGAAATAGCAGAAAAAAATCATCCACTGACGGTTTAGAAGAGCTGTGCTAGCTGGTCAATCTGTTGATACCTTCAGAGATGAAAAGTCCCATCTAAGGTAGCAAAATCCAGGGTACAAGTGTTGGGACTGGCTGCTGCCTACATGAAGAGAGGAGATGAAGGCTGTGCAATGTTGATTTTACCTCAGAAGGGATGGGAGTGCCAGAACAGACCATCCCTCACACGAATGGCTGCAGTGACCCTCCTCTGGGAGAGGATCCATCCCTTTGGAGCAGGGACCAGAGGCTGGAGCCACAGCTGAGAAAAGCTAAGCTCAGGAGATGGATCCATGTGTAATGTCCCACTGCTTTAATATAACACAGAGTATGTGGRTCAGGTCTAGGAAACTGGAAAGGGGCAGAAGGAGCAGGAAAGGCTTCACAGGAACTCCCAGRTTTCAAAGCATTTGTAGATGGCCCAAACATCTGAGCCCAAAGATCCAGGAGTTTATTTGGCTTACCTCTGGATCTGATGTAATCAGCCATGGCCAGGCTGATAAAAGCARGAGCAAGACGTTGTTTAATGTCTGAGGAATAATTTCTGCTGTGTCCCAATAAAGCAGACGCTGATGTGAGCTGGGCTGATAACGGCAGCGCTGCGCCGGCCTCGCAAAATCTCATTTGTCAGGACAACTGAACTGTCAGTGCCAAAGAACAGACAGGTTATTGCTCATGCTCCTCCAAGGTTACTTTTATTAAAATGGAAATTTCCAAAGCTTTGCATGCACACATACGTGGCCACGGGTGCAGGCTGCCCTGTGAGGGGCAGAGGGGCCTTGCCACAGGCACCCCTCCTCCTGCAGCTCCCTAATGCACAAATGGGGTGTCCTGGGGGAACTGGGCATGGCTGTCCCTGCCCTGCTCTGTGTCTCTACACATCCTCACCACGCCTTTGGGCTGGGCTTGGCACCTACAGCAGCCTGGGGTTGTGCAGTGCTCTCCCCCACAGCTGCACCCCATTAATTTCCCCTGTGATCTGGGTGAGGGTTTGCTGTCCCCCCTCAAACCCAGCACAGGCACCACCCCCTTAAAGCTGGGCCTTTCACATTCTGGGCTGACACAGCTCTTCATACCAGAGGGGAGCAGCTCCCAACCCCTCTCACTGCAATGAATTCATTCCTGCAGGACAGTCCCAGCCATAGACGGGGACAGGAATAAAGGGAGAGGAGGGGAGGGGAGAGGAGAGGAAGGGAGAGGAGAGGAGAGGAGACATTTGGAAGGACCCTACAATAATGATCTAATCCAACTGCCTGATCACTTCAGGGCTGGCTGTAAGTTAAAGCATCTTGTTAAGGACAGTATCCACATGCTTTTTAAACAGACAATAGTAAAAGAAAAATAGGGGGAAGAAGAGCAAAAAAATTAATACCTAGCTGTGTTTCACTTTCTGTTTTCATAATACACAGAGAAGCTACAACAGGCAAAACCTGAAGTTGTCTGCTGAGAAATGATTTGTTCAACAAATGTGTCTCTTTATCTTCCCCAKTACATCTGAAGAATAGATTAAATTTTTACAAACATGTGCCTTAGTTAAAATAATTTTGCTTTTCCCGCTCCTGAAGTTAATTGAACCAAAAATTGTTTGTGAAATATCTCATTATGGAGCACTCCAAATTCCTGGCTAGCAATTAGTGAAACAAATCAGTGCTCTATTCCCAGACTGAAAAAAMCCCCAAAATATTGGAGCATTTCAATTAGCAATTTGAAACTGAAATTCTTAATTGAATTGATCTCAGAAAGAAATTGAATTTGAAAAAAACCATTGKTGAGGGGATTTCATTACTGTGCCTGGGTTTGGAGGTGGTTGAGGATGGTCACACCTTCACCACCAGGTGCTCCACACCAGGAGGAGCTGCTAGAAGGAGATGCTGCTGGAAATCATCCAGAATGTGCAGCTCTTGTCCTGGGAAGCCACAAGCAGCCATGGACAAGACACAAACCCCCAGCTTCTTACCAGCCCTGAGTGCAGCTCATTTTTTCCTGGGGACTGCAATCTCTGCCCAGAAACCTTTTTCTGTGCTGGAGAAGCATGAAGGACTCAGCAAAGACCTGGCTCAGGTTATTGATGTTATGGGAAAGYAGAGTTATGCCAGGCAAGAGGAGATGGCTTTTTTTTTGTGCTGCTCTTGCTGCTGATTCAGGTTTTCTACACATTTTAGGAAACAATAATAATTCATTATGAAAAAAAACCCCAATTCTTAGTGCATTTTACCCATATATGGGAATAATTATTTTCTCTTTTGAAGATGCAATGATATGAGGAGAGAACTGACAGAAATACCCAACAACCTATAAATTAAAAATAACAGCTTGGGCATTGATTTTCAGAGGCTGTCRTGAGAGGCTGCCCCTGGTACCAGGCTGACTCAGTGGAGCTTCAGCCCCAGGAATGATAAAAGCATGAAGTGAGACAGAAGTCATGCAGCTCTTAATACCTGCTCATATKTTAATTCATTTTCACTTGTAACAGCAATAGTTGTTTTTCCCAAAACAAACATTCCTGGCCCAAAAGATCACTGTCTTTCCTATATTTGTGCTATTTTTGCAATAYCCACTTCCCATTGGCACCTTCTCCACGTTACTAATTTCCCCTTTCCTCCTCCTCTAGCTGTTCCCTCAAGAGCTGGTGCGACAAAGGAGATCTGAACGAGCCACACTTGAAAAGCAATCAACCAAAATTAGAAGGGCTTTCTTCTAGGCTGTGTTTGGAAAGGCATCATCCCCCTGAGCACATGGCTCTGCTGTCTGCCTGTGCCCTGCTCTGACAGGGCAATGCAGGGGGAGCAGTGCCTGCCGTCACAGCATAATTTGAATATTCCGCTTGGAACTCCTTGGCGGGGCTCACATGCCTCCTAAATCTCGCTGCTTGAAGTGTAACATTTTCATGCCCTTCATATCTCTTCCWGTGGGAACTTATGTTAAGCTTTGGRAAGGRTTTAGGCACACTCACTCCCCTCCGATGGCAGCAGTAGCTGCTTACAGCTCTCACAATCAAAATCTTTGTGTGAAGTTGTGTAAGGAACACTTCAGATGTCKGTAAGGCACCACTCATGCCAAAACCCCTCACGTGAACTACCCTGACCTGGTGAAGAGTGTCCTTTARACAAAATTTATTCCCCTCAGCCTGTGGGGTCCTGGGCTGGATGGCAGCTGGCAGTGCCAGCACAGGGGGGCACCCCTGGTGTCTCTGTAGCGCACAGCCCGTGCACCACTTTGGGCATTACATTGCCATGGCAACCTTTAGATCTAAAATACCCCATGTTTCTTTCTGAAATGTTCCACATTTCTTTCTTTCTGCTTCCTAGGACAGAGGACAGCATCCTGAAAATGGGGCTTTGCACCCAGCACCTCCACACCAGTCACTTACCTTTCCCTTTTCTTCTTTTCCTTTTTTCTTCTTTCTTTCCTTACAATCCCGAAGCTTTTCCCCGTTCTGCCCTCTTAATGACAATGGTGGGATGTTCCCACAGGTTCCTGATGAGAATCTGTGTGGAAAAAGAGGGTCAGTGAGCTTCAGGGGTGCCTGTGTGGGAAGAGGGCTCAGCAGCACTGGATGTTCTCAGGGGAACTGTGTGGCCCCAGGCCTCCCCTTGGGGCACAGATGGGAGGTGAAGCTCAGCTCCTGCTGGTTTGGTCTCTCCCGGGCCTCACAAGGGGTCAGAGGTGGAGGAATAAGAAAAATAAAGATCAAGTGATCCTGCCAGCAGCATGGCTGGCTGGGGGGGCTGCTTGCCGTGACCTTGGCCTCTCCAGCCCCTCATTCTCAGCAAGCACGCCCAGCAGAGTGAGCTTTAATGGCCCCGTGCCACTCACAGCCACTGAACAAACTGCAGGCAGGAGCACAGAAACAGACTGGCAGTTCTGCAAACTGCTATTAACAATCATTTCATCTTTTTTTTTTGTTTTAATGCCAGATGTTGTGATCAAGCATTGTCACGTGCAGCTAGACYCTGGGATCTGCCATTGCAGGTGGAAGGTGAGGGGGTCTGCAGCCCACCAGGGTCTGCTATGGCCAGAGAATCACAGAATGCTTTGAGTTAGAAGGGACCTAAAAGCTCATCTCATTCCACTCCTTGCCATGGGCAGGGACACCTTCCACCATCCCAGGCTGCTCCAGTCCCCATCCAGCTGGCCTTGGCCAGGGATCCAGGGGCAGCCTGCTCTGGGCACTCCATGCCAGGGCCTGCTCACCCTCATAGAAAATAATTTCTTCCTAACATCCAATCTAAGCCTGCCCTCCTTTAGTTTAAAGCCATTCCCCCTTGCTTTATCACCACCTGCCAATGCACAAAGTTGCTCTCCAAAGCCATRCTGAAGCTTGGCTGTGAAAACAGCCATGCTTTAAATTATACTACTTTTTTTACTACAGTTTGAGCTAATATATTAATTTTGGAGCTGAGTGTACCACCTACTGCCAAAAGACKTTGCAAATGTGGGATTTCACAGTGAAATATCAGTACAAAAGCACTGCTTTTACTTGCTAGTACTTATCAGTGCGAGGTACATGGCTCATGCAAAAAGCCCTTGACATAGTGCTGTAACATTGCTCCAGTGAAAATGTACAAGAGCTTTTCAGGGATAGTGCTGTCATTTAATTTTTTTTTAATTACAACTTAATTTGCAGCCAACAGGAGCCTTGACTGGAAGCTCCTCCCTGCAGAGCCCGTTCATGCTTCAGCCAGAGATGCTGAAAAGGCCATCTTAAAGCTTCCCTAGAAGYACTGTGGATTCCCCCCCCTCTGTGAAAAGCCATTCCCAAAGAAATGGCAGTTGTYTCCTCAAGCCTTAAACTGGAGGTGTGTTTATTTGCTCTGAAGCCAGATGTGAAGAATTGYGTCTGGAAAAAAGGAATTTTCCAGAAGGCCATGAGTGGGATGGAAGGGGCAGTGAGGGATGCCTGCAGGGAGCCTGGCTGTCAGTCTGCAGACCTGGGGGAGGCAGCTCTGTCCCTGGCTGCATCCTTGAGCTCCTGCTCCTGTTACAGCCCCAGCAATTGCCATTCCCAGTGTGGTGTCTTCACCTGCCCTCTTATCTCTTTCCATGATCCYTGCTCTCGCTTCCCTTTCTGCCCTGCAGGCCTGCAACTGCTGCTGGAAATAATATTTTTTTAATACCATTTCTATCTCTCCCCTCAATCCAGCTGGTGCCATTGTAGGCAGTTTCCAAGTGTCACTGCTTCTTTCAAATTCACATCCTCCTSCAAGATACAGACCCATCCAACCCAGCCTGCCCACTCTCTCCTTTGTGCAGGCTTTATATTGCAAGTTATTTAAACTCACAGCTATTTTCCTGATTAAATAAACCTGGGACCAGTTACTCTGAAGACTTTKATTAGAAAGCTACATTGCCATCTTGTTATTTTGATCCCTACTCACCTCTCATCTTCCCACAGACAAAAGCTTCAGAGTTTCTTTATACATAGGTGCATTCATGCTTTTATTSAGCAGGAATCCTCTTTGCAATCTCTACCCTGGGATGAGCCTGCCCTGCAGATCATAYTTGGTGTTTTCACTTGGGTTTGATTTTGTCTCTGCTCTGACAASCCCTGGCAGAGTTAATGAGGACAAAAGAAGCACTTCAGGATTTGCTCCTGATTTCAGTGGTGGGAGTCASCTCCTGGCCATGCTCTGGGTGCTTGTCTTCCTATTGCAGTCACATCCAGATTCCAAGGGAGCTGGGAAGAGTGGGGAAAGCAGCAGGGAGCATCTTTCAAATTAGGGTACACAAGGATGGGTACAGTACCTGAAAAGGCAAAGAGAACTGGAGATGGTTACAGTTATGGCAAAAATAATTGAAAAAACCCCACAAGCTTGCTATAGTAAATGAGTTTGACAACTCAGAACCCAGTGGAGAGACCTGRGCTGTGCTGTACCCCCTGGCTCTGGTAATGCAGGGTTAAAGGTCCAGCCTTCAGGCACGAAAATGCAAATGTGGTCCACTTTTGGCTTCCCAGAGGCAGACTAAAGGGAGCTTAATATAAAATTTTAGAGCCAACTTTTTTCCAGATGGAGGACTTACAGCATGGGAACAAGAAAAAAAAGAGTTGTGAAAGGGATCATTATTGTTGTTGTCATTGTTTACTATTAACATTAATTACTATTCTATAATATATATATTATATACACTATACTACATACTATATATACTAATACTATAGTAATATCATAATATCACTTAATAGTAATATATTATTATATAGTATACTATAATAATTTTATAAAAATATAATAATATTTATAATATAATAATATAATATTACTACTATTACCTGTGGGGGTTTTTGTCCCCTTGGTGTTATTTCTTGCAATTTTCACCAAGGATTTTCTCAATCCAGAGCAAGGGAGTGGGATCTTTTGCAGTCATACTAAATCAGGGGCACACCTCTCTTTCAGGTCCCTGCAGCTGAGGCCAGTAACACAAAGTGCAGCAGGGAGATGCAGATCTGCCAATTAAAACACATCTTGAGCTGCTGGGGTGACAGTGACATGATAACGTCATGRAAAGCCTTGATAAAAATGTGCCTTTTTTTCCCATTAATCAGCTCTGTTTGAGTTGGATGTGCCAGCTTTCCTGAGAGAAGTAACCTGCCAGACACCCAAATATTGGCTGTTTAATTTCCCTGAAGTTAATGGAGAGAGTGCCTGTAATTACACGTGGCCTCCTGTAAGTTTGCAGCTTTTGTGATGAAGTAGGAGACAGCATTATGGCACTTAAAGCTATTGATTAGTTAAGCTAATGGACTGAGACTGATTGAATCTATTGCCACAGCCAGGGGATTCTGTGTGGTGTTTCTTTTATGAACTCAATAGAAAACACCTCTCAAACCGCAGGGTGGAGAGGTGGGGGCACCAGGGAGGGCCCAGGCTGCTCCCACCACACTGTGAGTTCTTCATCTCCATGTGGCACCACATCCAAATGTCTTGAGACCAAAGCTGCTGTGTTAATCCTCGTCCCACTGGTGTACTTCTCATCTGGGATCTAATACAGAATTTTCATGGGCCTTGCAATCATCTGCAAGAAATGGGGATTTTAAGAAAGCACAGAAATGTGYGAGATTCAATAAATGCCTGAGGGACACTGAGGGAACGGCAGTAAGGGTTCATTCCTCTAACAGAGTTCAGTCCTGGGCTCCCTGGGCAGCTTCCCTTGAAMAATCCCACAAAGTCTCTCACATCACACATGTGTTTGAGGGAACTTCACATTGATCTTCAATTTGACAGCCAATGCTGAAGGCCAAGCTCTACCATTGCACCTGAACTTCCCTGTCATTACCAGGATACACCAAATCCAGCCTTCAAACTGATCATTTTTGTTAGGCTTTCAGCCCAAATTTMTCTCCTAAAATTCTGTACCTCCTGGAGTGCAAAGAGGAAGATAGAAGCCACTTCCCTCAACCCAGGCTAAAGGCTGATCAGCACCTTGTCCATCCGTGGAGGCACCAAAGCCACTTTGCTTTGCAGGGCTGCCAGCACTGTCCCCACAGGCCACTCAGGCTGCTGGGGACAGCYTTGCTCTGTCTCCAAGTGAAGGCACACAATCAGTGCCTGACAGCATGGAAACTACTCCTGTCAACAACTTCCAGGGTTTGTTATGAGGYTGGGATTTTGGCTGACAACAACACTGAGGAAACCAGTTTGGCTTGCACAGCTGCTGGCTCTTTGGTGTGCAATATTTTCATTATGTGTCAAGGGTGGTGCAGAACATATGGATTGGAGACTGCCCGGCTGAGTCATTCAGTATGTGAGTAAAAACCCCAAGAACTTCAAGATAAAGACTACTTCTAGTCARAAAGAGTCATTTCCCAGCTCAGGAAAAAATATGAGGGACATAGCAGAGCAATTAGGCAATAGATAGATCCGTGGAGGATTGGCCCACCTTTCTGTTTCCCCTGCTGGACCCACCTTGTGTCAAAAGGATGTTTACAAAGAGAGAGCATTCCATTCAATGGACTGATTAGTGTCCAATAGGCTGTTTAGAAGAGCTATAATTATCTATATGCAATAACAGTTGAGTCACATGCTTATAACATCCCTCAGCCATTTAACAAGACATAAATCAGTTAGACAAAATACAGTCCTGACACGAACAGGGAACATCAGATCCATGGCCAAGGTCCCCAGGCTCCACTGCCTGTTCATGTTTGGAGATGTTTGTGGTGCTGGGGGTATCAGCCTCTCTCCTGCTGCCACTCTAGGGGGACACAGGTGTCCCACAGGTGCCATGGCAGCACCCTGAGTACATCCCTGCTGTCCCCAGGCACCTTGAACAGCCCATGGCATGTGCAAGGCCACCCTGCAGCCTCCCCTGTCACTTCCCAGGGGACACAGATGGTGGCTCTCTCACCTGCCCCTCCAGGAGCTGCTGGAGCTCAAAGCCACAATCCATCACAACAAGAGAGCAAGGACCAATGAAAACTGATTTTGTGATGTTTTGCTGTTCCCTGCAGGTGCGAACGTGGCCGTCCATCAGCAGGGCAATGCTGACCTCTGCTGCCGGAAACCAAAATTATGGAAAACTACCTGTGACAGCACTAACGTGGCCAGGAGGCTTCGGAGGAGGGGGCACAACCCTGCCCAGGTGTAACCTTCGGGTTTGTACCTTGCAAACTTGACGAGATGCTGTAAAATCTGGGTTAAGAGCTGGAGCCAGTCCTGTCCTGATGGCTTGGCAGAGACAGGGGCAGTGTCCCCACCCCTGGGAGCCAGAGCTGATGTGCCCACCCCAGCCAGCACAGGAGGTCTTACAAGTCTGGCTGCAGAAACTCCATCTGTGCTTTGCTCTGCTGGCTGGGAAGAGAGRATGTCACAGAGACAGAAGTGATGCTTCACTTTTCAGGCAGCAGTTGGGATTTTCACACCTAGAAAACAGTAGTTTGGTAAAATCATATAAAAATACAGGTTCTTTCTCTTAATTATACCTGAGGTCCAGCTACAAGGAGTGCTCAGAGAAGCAGCAGAYCTGGAGGCATTTTCTAGGGTCTTCCTCAAGGGTCAGTCACACAGCTTAATATTCCCACTAATGATCTTGGCAGAAAAGGAAGATTGTGGCGACGAAAACGTGCTGATGCCCAAACCTGGGGGGTGCCTTCAGTACAGAGGAGAGCTGGGATATGATACTGAGAGYAATGGATGTCCCTGGGAGCTGAAAGCCCAGTTTGGGATGGCATAGGGGAACAGACTGCTCCAGCATGAGATGGGTCTGTGGTGCCACAGAGATACAATCAGGGGAAAAGGGCAAGGGGAATGCTGAGATATATCCGTTGGTAGAGGTGCTTCCCATGGAGACAGGGAAGAGTGCAGCCATTTTTGAGTTATCTGAGAGCAATTTAGTCAACCTGGCTTAGAGAGGAGCTTTGACACCAGCATGACCCTCCCCCAGGCACTGTGAGTGTTCCCAAGGTTTCCCCACTCAAGTTATTCCTCCTGCAGTCCTGCAGATCTCCCCTGAGCTTGTTATGATGGACACAGTGAGCAGGGTTGAATCCATAATGGCTTTGYACTCTGGTTTTACACAATTCATGGAAAATGCAGTGCCCAGCCTAGCAAGATTTTTTTGTATGGGCTCAGGGTAAAAAGTTAATGCAAGCAGCTCTCTCCTGCTTTCMTTGCAGGGAAAATTTAGAGGAGGCCTGCAGCCTCCCAGGCATTCCCAGAGATGCACCCTGACTCCCTCAGTTCCAGTCAGAGAATAAGGGAACAAGGTAAGGCGGATGTTTTTGGATTCAGAACCACCAAATTTGGCAGGGAGAAAGAAGTAAAAGGTGCAGGGGAGGGATGACTGAAGCAGTGGCATTACAAACCTATTGCAACTCTGACAAGTTCTCATTTGCTGATTACAGCTGCCATGAGAAACACCAGGGGTTTAGCTAGAAAAACTCTGTAACCTGTAACCACACCCAAAATTGAAAACTTTCCTTTTGTTCCTGTCTGCTGCACAGGTGACACAGAGTGAGGCATTTGCAGTTCCTGAGCAGCCAAGGTGTAAAGGCAAAGCTCATAAACTCATGTGTTAACTCAAAACCTTTGGGGACAGTTTGCCGTCAGTCAGGCCGGCTGGTATGTGCAGAAGGTGTTTTATTTACTGCTGCTGCTGATCCACAGCTGGGCAAGCAGGGACACAGGGGAGCCAAGTGAGTGGCTCCAGGAGGGAAAAGGAAGACTCAGGGGCTCAAATGGTCACCAGCTCTCCAGCACACGGACAAAGGCAGCAGCACTCCCTCCACCCTGAGTGAGCTCTGCTGAAGGATGAGCTGTGTAACCYTCTGCTGCTCCTCGTCAGAGGCAGAATTATGTGTGTTTGTGGTCAAGGTGGTCTATCCTGGGACGTGTATTTCTTAGTCATTGTCACAAGGGCTAATTTATCTTTGGTAATTAGTTTCTGTGCCTTGGAGCAGTGAAGCACAAATAAGCATTTAGCATTGATCTATTGCAGCASTTCCCTGGGTAAATAGATGGCTCTGGCGTTGGCTGGTGCTGATGCATCAGTGTCTTTTACCATCAGAGGAGTCACTCAAGCATCAGCTCAGCCACCAGCCAAAAAGCATGTCTGAGCTTTTAGACCAGCTCTGGGAATGTGTCTTCTCTGACCTGCTGTGCTCTGGAAGACAACAGCAGCATATCCCCTCCTTGCCCAAGGCTCAACCCAAAGCGCCCTAAAGAGGAGATCAAATCAAAGAACACAGAAAATTGGGGCCAGCAGAAATGGCCTTTTCTGTTTTGAACCTCATGATGGCTTAGGTTCAGGTCTCACAGCCACTGCACCACCTGCATGKCCAGCTCAGCACCACAGCCTGCACTAATTAACCTGCTGCCAGTTTCCAGGCAATTACAAGTGATTATATGTGTTTTACATTTAGATGAGCACCCACTCTAATCCAAGMTCATCCATGGGACCACCAGGGAAACAAAAATACATATCAGCTGGTTTAGCCTCAGGGCTAAATGTCTGGCAAAAAATGAGCAAAAGAACTAGTTTTTGTTAAAAGAAACTATACCAAGGCATTAATTGAAAAGAATGGATGTAGTAGTTTTTAGTCAACATGGAGTAGAAATAGAAAYTGAAATAATAACTAAGAAAAGCATTGCTATACACTAAGCATACTTAGTGGACTGGTGGACTACAAAATACCCATTAATCTAGAAATAAATTATAGACAGTAAAATCTGTTAGAGATAGTATAGTTTTTCACTTAATTAAATGTGTTATTATTATTTGATGGGGACATGCTTTATTCTGTAATACCTAATTATTTCCCTGGAAAAGTTGCATGTTCCTTTTTATGACTGTGAAATTAAAAACAGGCCACAAAGTCTCGTTTTGATTGAGAYACTCTTCCAGAATATGAAAAGAAATATTAATTCAGTGCCCACCACCTGCATGCACTAGGCTGGATGCACTGGTTTTTCCACTGCCATATTGAASAAAGTGCAAGTTAAAAACTATTCCTGCCACAAGCAGTAGGAAAGTATGAGCAGCTTGCAGAGCTCAAAAATTATCCCAATTCTTTGTCTGAGGTATGAAACCAGGCAGCACAACTTCAAAGTGGTTAATTTTATCCTGACCCCAGAACCGTGTAGCAGCTGGAAAATAATTTCTCCCCAGCTATCAGCTCCATTGTCCTCATTAAAGAGTTCTTTTTTGCTRGTTAAATTGGACATGGGGAAGACTTAGAGTTGCTATTCAGGATGACTTTACTGAATCATTTTATAGCAGTGGACAAGTTGTAGTGGCCAATATTTAAAATCTGTGAATTTCAGTTTATCAGCTTAAATCCTAGCCTTCAGGCATGTTTTCTTTTTTCAAGGCTGCAAAAATACTCAYTGGCATGATGAAAATCAGATCACTAATATGAGTTATTTAAACAGAGGTAGGAGCTGGGTAGATAATTTTGGGTGCTCTCATTTGGAGGTGGTATCTCACTTTAGAACCAGTTCTAAGTGGAAATAAACAGGAGCTTTCATTTTTATAAAAGAATCAACACATCATAAATATATGATTTTTAAAATCTTCTTATAAATTCTTCTGACATTTTTCCTCCCTCTGGATTTGTTTTAGTCTGACAACTTCTGTTTTGGTTGAACTTACCTATTTCTTTTCCCCTTCCTGGCACTTTCTTTCTTGAGATCTCCAAAGCACAGGAAAAAGCAGCAATGGAATGTCACAGCTGGACTTCTAAGCCTGTGGTATAAGGAGAGTCACAATTAAACAAAACCAATCGAGGGCTTGGTGCATTGATGAATAAAACATGCTGATGAAAGAATGTGCCCAAGTGCAAAGTATCACTGTAATATAGTGGAAAAAAGATTCTTTCCTCAATCCACATTTCTCAGAGACAGAAGAGTATTTTTAGACTACTATTACTGAAATAACCATCAAGGTGTTCACCAAAGTAGTTACCCACCTCGAAAATACAGGTTATCAAATAAAACTCCATTTCCAAGTGATTCAAATGTGGAATTTTCTCAGCTGCAAATTCAAAGGGAAGCGGATGCCTAGGAGCCTTATTATAATTTGAGGAGTTATTAAAGAATGGGATCATCAGGAGAGAGCACAATGGCAGATCAGGTTGAAAAGTACAAACCACTTTTTTTTCTTTTCCTGACGAGTCAAATATCAAAATAAATTCACTTCAGGCACATTCACATCAGTTTTCATCAGCTTCCTCACAAGACTTTTATTGGCACAAATGATCACAGGAAGCAAACTTCACACTGAAACTGTTCTGCCCACCTCTGAAGGTTAAGTTCATTAGGAAGGATTAATTGGATGAAGGCATTATCTCCTTTGAGAGGTCTTTTTCATGTCACCACTTAATAACGCTCACTCTATTCAAGCCAACTCAGGAGTGCAACTTTTCACTGTCACTCTGAATAGGCAAAACTCCACCCTTTTGTGTCAACTATTTTTATTTCCATTGTAATGAAACAACTGCCCCTTACTAAATGATCAAAAGAAGAGAAATGCTACAGCAGAGGGCAGAAAATGAGGTGCAGGAGGTTCAAAGGACACGTTAAATCTGCTGATGTGACCTGCTTTTGCTCAGTGAACTTACCTGTGAGCATCTCAGCTCAGATGTRCAAGGCAGCCTCGTGCAATGCTTTGTACCAGAGCCCTGCAGCACTGGGACCAAYTTCTGCCTTTAACCAGGAGCTTTAGTCACTTTTGGGGCATTTTGAGGCCCTCCGCACATTCACCACTGAACTGCAGCCTGCAGGAGAGATGCAGGAAATCACATCTTTCATAAGCATCTAAAAGTATTCCCTCCTGTTGACACCATCTCTACTAAGGACTGAGAAGATTTAGAGAATTTGCATTTGCTGTTGAAGGGGAAAAAAAGAAAAGAAAGGCCTCCCCTGCCTGTCAGAGGGGTGTTCCTCCATCTCTGCATSCCAGCAGAGACATCTGAGCCCTGATGGGAGTGATGGGGGCTGGCACAGGTGAGAGGTTTGCTGCAGGCTCAGTGCATCAGGGACATTTCAGCTGACCAAAACACATTTCTTTCCAAAGAGCAAAAATGCAAGCAAGAAAAAAGCCTTTGGTCTGTTCTGCATTCAATCCTGATCCACACACGCTGCAAGAGCTTGAAATGCAATTAATAATGTCAGGCCCTTTTACACTTCTAGAGAAGTTATTTATTATTACTATTGTATTGGCATGACACTTATCACCTCAGTAATAAAACCTCTCACTTGCAGTAATGGATCCAGCCTCATGACCTGCCTGCAAGGAAAGGAAGGTTTTAAAGATGGAAAATTGGTTCCAAGCAAGATGAAGTGATCATGGCCAGCCTGGGAAAGCCCATGGCAGGGCCCCRTGCAAATACAGATACCCTGGGAACAGGGGAAGCCCTTAATTACAAAATGAACCTTCCTTTGCATTCTCAGACTTCGATGTTTTTCTGTTCAACAGCCAAATGAGAGATTTTGGACAGCAGATTATCTCTGAAATAATTTTAARCCTGATTTTGGATTCAGATGGTGACAGTTTTGCAGTCAGGGTGTGTATGAAAGTTGGCCAGATGATCCTCACATTAAAGGAAATTGTATTAAAAAAAGGAGATATCTTTCACCAAGATAAAAAGTGACTGYGCAGGGATATTGAAATGGATTTATTTGTTGGATTTTTTTTTTTTTTGCAAAACACGTGTAAAGAAATCAGGGAAATGAATGAGGAAAGGTAAGGAGGAGGGATGACTGTCTGGATGCAGCCTTCAGCACAGAAGGTCCCTGACAGACAGGTTTCCAAAAGGCAGGGGAGGGTGGGGGAAGTATAAGAAAGATATAGAATATTGACTATTTTTTATATTCCTTACTTTCCTTCCTTCCCTTGAAAGTACAGGATTCTGGTCAAGGAGGAGTTTCTGTCTAAGCCTGAATGAAATKTTATTTATTCCTACACTTTCCAGGGACTGACACAGAAATAAACAAGGCTCCAGTAGCAGTAGAAAGGCTAATTATGTTTAGAAGCAATTTGTGGCCGAGAGATGGAACTGGAAGATTTATTTAAATTCCCACCAAAACAAGAATGAATTTGGGGRCTGTATTTGCTGGGGGTTAGGAGGAGTAAAATACAGCTCTCCCATACAGCAAAGCAAAAATTTCCTCTCCAATTAACCCCTTTACCTGGCCTTCAACTATGGGCTATATTAATGTCCTCAGTTTAAAATTTCAAATCATCAGAAATAATAAACWTTAAGCAGTGGCCCAGGGATAATTTACACCAAGTGCAAAGGAGGCAGGCTCTGGCAGTGCTCGTTGTTTTAGGACATTTGTGGTGAGAGGCTTCCAGTAAAACACCCAGAGCAGCTTTGTGTCACMTGAGGCTCTGAAGCAAGAAATCTGCATTAACATTTGGCAGGAATTGCAAGTGAGCCAGGACAGAGGCTGGCCATGACCCTGCATCTTCTGAGCATGGGATGAAAGTTTTCTTTAATGTAGCTGCTTTGGGATGAGGATGTGGTGGGGAGATGCTCTGCCAGAGAAGGGAGTGAGGAATGATAAGGCCTTGGAGACAAGATGTAAGAATTAAATAAGCTCAGGAAGAATGTCTAGGTCAAAACCAGTATTTCTGACATTATTGTTTTTATGTATAGAAACGAGTCCTGGCACAAGGGAGTAAGTTTGGGTGAATACATTTCAGTCTGAACATAATTTATGGGTGAGCTATTTGATTCTCAGGTGTTAATTCTGCTTTTTGTTGCATCATGGGAGTCACAAGGATTTCTTTGTATCCCAGAGAGGATAACAAATACTGGAGAATGGCCTATAGCTGACAGTAAACAATGGAGAAAATCTATGAGTTAAATTTATTAAACCTGTAGAGCTTTTTTCTGAATTTCCTCAAATAACATCCGCCAAATAACAAGTGCCATGATCTGCACAAGCGCGACAAAACAAAGCCAACATTAATCTGCATGGAAACATCTGTAAATCAGGATCTTGTGGACGCTTTGTTCAGCACTGAAAGTGTGTTAGCCCTTYTTCCAGAAATAATAAAATCAAAATGTTTCCCTTCTGGGTGAGCACTTTTGATACTTTTTAAAGTAAACCCACTCTTAGTCAGGGAAGCACTGCAAAGTGTTTGCAAAAGCAAGGRGCTGGTTTTGTCAGAGGGAGGCGAATAGCAAAGTGCCTGTAGAGTTAAATCCTAAAGAAAACAGCCACTGGAGCAACGAGCTGTAATCTTCCTTAATCCATAATATCAGCTGTTGACAGATACATACAGAGTGATTAATAGGATGCTAAAAAATGTTAACAAAGCAGTAGGGACCTAGAGACCGCTCTGAAAATTTCCTTATCACACTTAYAAATTCACCAGAGGAACCATCATTACAATGTATGACAAAACATATGTTTTCTCTAGCAATTTGCTGGCACGTCTAATCAAACGTGTCATCAGAAGTGGGGAGTGGAAATGAAACTCCTGTTCTGCTCTTCCCTGCTCCTTCTCAGAGACGAGAAGAAAAGCCCCACTGGGATTCTGCCATCTCACATGTTCCACACACCCTCCTCAGGCACCAGAGCTTTCCAGCTGGAGCTTCTCCTCCAAAYATTTATCTTGGAGGGATTTGTTTCTTCCTTTATTTATTTGTTGTTAACAAGGAATTAAAGGAGAATGGGGGATGAGCAACACATTCTCTGCCTAAGAGGACTTTCACCATTTAGCAAGATTTAAGTTTCTGTTGATACCTCAGTAAGGGAGGRGAGTGACTACAAGGAGCGATGCTCAATAATAAAGATGTTTCAGACTTGGAGTAGATATTCATCCTCCTTCTGGAGGATATGATCTTGAAAAAAATATTCAGTTTAAAAAGCAGGAGGATAAATACCTTTCTAGAGCTCTATCCAGGAGGTTATTATTCCTATGAAGGCCTTTAGAAGCTCCAAAAATGTGAGCACAATCCTACATGCTTGACATAAGCCTCAACAGATTTCTGTGGGAAAATGTTGAAGGGGGAGGGAAAAAAGTTCAGTCTCTTTATTTTCTCCCCTATTGAGATTAAGTATAATCTTTTTAGTGTATGCTCCAGTATTTTACTGAGCTTGTTTTTTAATGAGATTATTCAGAAATCAGCTCCTAGATTTTGCAGTTCCCATGTTACCTTCATTCCCCTGATGATATTCATGAGTAGAGAAGCCTTAACACTTCAAAGGCAAACCATTGAGCCCCCAAGACTGCATATAGGCCCAGTAAAACTAAAATTATCCATCCTTGATGTTGTAAAGACTTGTTCTCTATAGCTCCTTTTTGGGGGACTGTAACAMAACCAGAGCTGTGCATTGAAATGGGCAGATTATGAACTGGAAATGAGGATAAATCTGCAACTGCTCCATGTGAAACTGCACAGTTTGGGTTTTGCAGGCACTGATTCTGCTGCAGAGAGCACAGGGCAGCCTTCTGCATGGTTATCCACAAAAGCCTTCTCTCTGGGCTGGAACAAAGTGGTGCTGATGGAGCATCACAGCTCCCTCTGGGAGACATGGACTGGCTCCTCACTAATGGGAACAGCCATGAAACTCATTATGGAGCACAGCTCCTCCTGGACTGAGCTCAGCAGGGTTAATTTGGCTCAAAGCTAAGGCTGAAGCAGCCTCTCCCTCCTGCCACCCCCCTCCTGGTGTTTCCCTCCCTGGGATCTGTCACTCCCAGGTCCCTGTCCACAGACCCTGAGCTCCAGCAGCAGCACTTTAGCCACTGAGTGGGAGAAAAACAACCAACTCAAAAGCAGATTTTGTGCATTCCTTGTGGCAGCTGTGCTATGCCATCGTGACTTTTTTACCAACCAAAGCCCAGAGTCAGAGCCCATGACTGCAGCAGAAAAAACTGTGGTCCCAACTGCTGGGATCAGGGTGTGATGAGCCAGCAGAGGAAGCTGATTGCATTTGTCTGCCTGACTGTCTGGTTCTGCTGCTTCAGCTCAGCATTCCCAGAGTTTTGGGAGGTGGATTGAAGTGGATTTATTCTGCTAGCTGCTGCAGCCCTCTTGTGGCCACACTCCTGTTGCTGGGCAAGCACAGCCTGAAATTCTGCGCGGGAGGAGAGTGTCTTTTAGAAAGCAAAACAAATAGTTATTAAACAGCAGGTTCACCAAAGAATAAATATACAAACAAATGGGACACTTAGGATGCTATTTATTCCAGGTGTACAAGCAGAGTTGTTGATAAACTACTTGCTTTTGAAGAATCAAAGGAAAAATTACATATAAAGCATTGATCAGCTGTGTTTTTAATGGGGTGCCCTGTTTCATCTCCACAGCCTGTCACTAAACAGTCTGCTTTGAAGTGCTCCTTTTTTTGAGCATTTGCACATTGATTTACAATGGTGCAGGTAAATTTTGTGCTCACAGATGGGTYTTGCTGAGTGCCTGCTTATTGGAAATGTGTCTGTCTGTGCAGGGGTGGAAAACCTCTGGGGCTGGGGAAGATCTGGGCAAACCTGTATTGTGCCAAATTTCTGCACAGACTAACAGATTTTTCTTTGAAGCTTGAAAAGCAAGCCTGTTTTATTGTACCTTTTGTTTTTCCTCTTAATGTACCAGGTAGAGACGGGGACACCACTGCTGATTGGGTATAAACCGTGGGAATTCATAATGGAAGGAGAGCCCTGATGGGAGCAGTGCTGAGATCCTGTCCAACAGCCCAGCTGCTCACTCCCTGCCCAGTGCTGGGAGCCAGCACCAGCCAAGGGGATGCCTGTGGAATAAACAATAGGATGGATCAAAGGGAAAAGCTTGTGCACAGGTATGGGGTACTCTGGAGGAGGCTGTCCAGTTCTGACTGACGTTTCTGGAACTGACAGCAACAGTACTTGCAGGCCAGGGTGCCTCAGTCCTGCCAGGGAGATGATATCATGCTGCTGTTTTCCCATTATTTTGCTCATTTTTCCTGTTACACTAGTTTCAGGAGAAATGGCTGCATTTCAAAAAGATATGATAAAACCCAAAGCTAAAAAATACCCGAAAAAAACCAAAGGACAGAGTGGAGACACAAGGACTTCATGGGCTCGTTACCTTTTCAGGATGATGCTGCCCCTGGCAGTAACTGCATTCAGCTGGGTGGGGTGGGACAGTTTTAGCAGGATCAGCAGGGCTCTGGGTGACAGTGGCATGGGATGTCTTGCAAGCCAGTGTGAGGATCCACGTGTTCATGGTGCTGGAAGAAGCCATTTGACCCACACCACATCTCCACCTGAGCCCCTCCAGGTGCACACAGGTGTGTCCTACCCAGCTTTAGCATGGAAGAATCAGACATAGAGATAGATGGCTTCTGTGCCTGCAGCTATTTCCCACCTGAGCTGGGTTTTCCCCCCTTGGAGCTGTTTGCAATGAGGCTGCTGACACTGCAGGCAGCTTCCCCATGTGCTCAGTCCAAGGCCTGCACAGCACCACAGTGCCAAATGCAGAACCAAAGCTCACTGGCATCAGAGTGGCATCTCCCTTAGGAGCTGGCTGCCCTGGCAGCACCTCCTTCAGCCCTCTGAACAACTCAAGACCCTTGGGAAATGGTTTAACTTACCTAAAATAAYATTTTAACCACATACACCACATTTTAGTGCCATTGGTGCTGTTTTGCTGTGCTGCAGTGATGCTGCTCCAAGAGAGCAAAGCTGCCTCCCAGGGCTGCAGCACAAGGACAAGGTGCAGCTCTCTCCCAGCTCTTCCATGTCCTCAGGCTCATCTTTCTCACTTACAAGAAACCCTTAATGCCTTCCATAAAATTGTACTTTGCATATTTCTTGTTTTTTTAACTCAATGACATCTTTGCTCTTCATTTTCTATAATCCCACACGTGCAGAACCAGATGTGACTTTTTTAAGATTGCTTTTATTTTATATGGAGACAAACAGTAGTAGGAAAGTAACAAAATTAATGTCTGCCTGAAAGAGCACAGGGCAAGTATCATCCTGAGTTCCAAAATATTCTCCAAACAAAAAGGCTGATAAATTTTTAAGACATGTCTATATTGTGAGACGCTGAGAGACTTGGGGCAGTAAATGTCTATGCCAATAAAACCACGTGAAATAGCCTAGTGCAGAGCAACTTGCAGCTCAGGCCTGCGTGCAGTGCCATGACAGGCAGGGACACCTYGCTGGTTTTGTCCTGGTGATGCCTCAGGTTTTAGCTTTTATATTTTTCAGATTCTCTACGGCTTTAGWSTGTAGTTCTGAGCTTCATATTAGGGGATAGTGAGCTATCCCTTCACAGAGCAGGGAGACAAAATAATTCCTTCTCTAGCTGGGCACCAAGGACAAATGACCCAAATCTCAGGCCCAAGAGCRCAAAAACATGGGCTGAAGAGAGAAAAACAAGAAGGATGGGACTTCATAAGATAAAGCTGTAATTGGACAATTAGCTTCAATATGCAAATGGWGCAGAACTTATAAAAGTGAGAGACCCCATGAGTGGTCGTGCATTTTGTGACCATTTTGGTTCATCTTGGGTGCCGCCCTGGCTGGGCTCTTGTGCTGCCCAAGGTGAATCTATTGAAACCTTCTAATAAATCCCTACTTTATTCTCTAGCTCTGTCCAGTCTCTGTTCTAGGTCAGCCTTCACAGGGCATCAGTTTCTGGTGACGCAGCGGGGACAGACGGCATCAGCGGCACACAGGGCGGCAGCAGCAGCGCTGTGCCATGGCCAGCACAGCGGCCGCCGCCCCCTCACAGCCGCCCAGGCCGCGCACACCCGTCCGTGGCTGTGCAAACCTGCTGGCCACACAAAGTGCAGCTCCCACTGAAAGCACGGGCAGGWGCACGGTGTTAAAAACAAGTCCGGGGACACTGCGGGCTCTAGGACTCCACGACGATCATGCTGAGGTTGTTGCTGAAGATGACCCGGCCGTCCCTGGTGCTGCTGCACTCGGGCTGCCGCAGGGCCGCCTGCAGCCGCCGCCGCAGCGCCGGCGGGGCCGTGCCCAGGAAGTTCTTGGTGCCCGTCAGGAAATCCATCATGCGGCCGCCCACCGCGTCCCCCTCGCTGAAGCACTCGGTGATGTCCCAGCCCGAGGGCAGCTCGTAGACGCGGTGCTGCACGCCCAGGCTCCGCAGCACCTCGGTGATGCCGCTGCAGGTGATGTAGTGGCCGCTGTCGGTGGCGGGCAGGCAGTCCCTGTGCTGCTTCCACAGGCTGGCCCAGCCGCTGCTGTCTGCCGGGGCGCCAGGGAAGGTTATTTTGGCAAAGCCAAGGCGGTCAAACACCGGCTAATCAGCTATGAAACGAGCTGGAAAAGCTCCCTCACTGCCGGCCCAGCCTTGACAGGGCAGGAGGAGAGTTTTACCCTTACTCAAGACTACTCATAAATAGTCTTGAGTACCTGCACCTCATAAAACCCTCAGCCCTCCCTCCAAAAGTGTCCTGTTAAAGGAAACTCCCAGGAGATGTCTCCAGCACTGAATTTGCCCAGGAGGAGGGGTACACACAGAGGTACCAATGTGCTGAGCCTGAACATCCCGTGCTACCTCTTAGCTGTGCCTTGGCCAAAGCGGTGCAGATGTTTTCACACATCAAACCTCAGTTATAAGTGCTCATTGAACAACACATACCTCAAAAACACAGCAAGGGAAACAGCCTACMGGCAATGTGAGAGGCAGTTTTTATGGGGAACATGAGAATTTGTGCTTTTTCCACCACACCATGAGCCAGGGGTTCATGAATGGCACAAGGGATGAAACAATTCTTTTAAGAAGTGCTATCATGTTGTGCCTCTTTTTTCCTGTCCTGCCATAAAGCCTGAAGCTCTCAGCAGCATCACCTGCCCTTCTGGGCTCTGGGTCATTGCTGTACAAAGAGCCCTTAGGATGAGTCCACCCAAAGCTCAGGTTGTTTTTTCCCAGTGCTGATTTGTCCATGAGGAAGGATGGGCCCTCACTCATGGATAGCCACACTTCTCTSTGCTACATCAATTCCATAAGCAGGGAAGCAAGGGCACAAAGGCTGTGCCTAGTGGCCCCATCAATACCGGGGCCCAAGGCTAAGCCCAAGATTGCATTCTCCATATGAAATTCAGCTTTTTTTTTAGTTATTTACTATAGAAATAAGCACCGCTGACATCCCCAGATAAATATTTGCGGCTCTCAAATTTCAAATCTCTTCAAAGCTCCAGCAATTGAGCAAAAAAATACAAGGTCTCCCTTACCTGACAAAATTATGATCAGGAGTTTACCATGATGGTCAAGGCAGCTGTGGAAAAACTTGATAGTGCTGGGAATATCCTCCACACGGTACAGCATCTAGAAGAGACAGTGCCACACAGCCATTATTCCTCCTCCACCGTGCAATGACCCTCCAAAGGCTTAAACTCTTTCTCTTAGAGGTGTTTTAAATTCTGTTCCAGATGCTTCCCAGCCTTTCCTGATTCCACATGCCCATTTAGGGACACCTCACAGCACTGAGCATTGCCAGGTTGGTGTTTGTAGAGCTTCTGCAGAATTGCTATGGGAGAGCAGTGCTCAGCTCTGGTCATAAATTCAAGCATAGAGCAGAACTGGAGGGGGTAGTTAAATCCAAYAGCCCTGTGTTAAAGCAATGGCCATTACCTGGATCATATGGATGAAGTCAAATTTCTTATGTGTGCCTTTTTCCTTCACCTGCTGTTCATACTCCAAGGAGGTGAGCTGGTGCCAAATAAAAGAAACATTCTGCAGGTCTGCAGCTTGATTCACCAGCTCTGTTTCARAAAGTAGAAGAAAATCCTGAATTTCATAAAATAGCAGAAAAACTCATAATTCAAATGGATGGTCCTTGCTATAACCCAGGCAGCAGGTGTAGCCTTACCTTTGTAAGCTGCCACGTGCTGTGGGTTGGGCTCCACAATCTCATTGTCAATAAAGACCCCTGGGTGCACAGCCTGCAGTATCCTGATCATTTTCAAATCCTGCTCACCTATTCAATAAACACAAATTCACTACTTTAGAAAGCAGGGAAATGCAATGGAAGGATGCCAGCACACCACTCCTGCCCCAAAATCCCCCAGCAGAAGTGAGACATGTTCTGCTTTGTGGCTCTTGTGGTGGCACAGCCTGGTGATACTCCTACCGTGGTACTGTACTGCTCAGGCTGACAGAGAGGTGCAGAGGAGCCTGAGAAGAAGGCAGAGACAAGCAGCAGCACAGAAACCTGCTAATGGCAATACCCTGGGTTGTGGGACAGACAGGCCAAAAGAATCGCAGCTCACTGTTTACAAAAATAACCATAAAACAGTTTTCAGCAACCCCACAAAGTCTGAATGGGTGTAAGGAGGCAGCTGACACAGCTGCATGGGGTGGCCCATGGCTTTGGGGCTGCCACAGGGACACAGTGGCTGCTGTGACACAGCCCCAGCACCTGGGGAACTGCATCACGAGAGAAAAGACCCAGTGACATGCAGAATCCTGGATCCTCCCTCTTTGGGGATTGTCCACATGGCCTCAGCCCAGGGCATCAATTAACTGATGGTTATCTTGGAAATACAGATAGAGACATATCTGTGTGGAAATGCCCTGCAAATTTAGCTACTGGTGCTCCTGTGCTGCTGTGTAAGCTCTGGAGGAACAAGCAGCAGTCTGTCTTCCTGTTCTAGGAAATTTTTAGCCTCTTCTGAGATGATACAGGTCATGCTGCTTATTTCCCAGAAATGCCAAGTGTATGAGTCYCCCTGGTTAACTTCAAACTAAGTAAATATACAGCACATGTGACCACCTTGATGAGACCTCTGCAAGAATCCTGTCTGTAGCTGATGATGGGGCCTAAAAATAGTGCTGGCCTTGCAAATGTCACACAGAGAGGTCTTGATACAAGATCCTGCATCCTCCCTGCTCTTTCAGCTGATGTACCAGCCACGGGAAGAGCTGTCAYCCTTGGCAGGTGCTGCAGTACATAGAATTCAGGGAAGGAAATATCAGCCATGCCAGCACTACTGGGACATCCGAGGAAGGAGGAGTCTTTTGAAGTGAGGAAAAAACCACCCCAGGCCCGTGAGGAACGCAGTGGCAGCAGGGCAGGGCTGGCCAAAGGCTCAGGGGAGGCGGCTGAGGCTGCGTCCATTGAAGGTACTGGGACCAATATTGCTGACAGGAAGGCAGATCCCCATAGCAAGCAGCTGAATCATTAGGGACAGCCCTGGGTGCCGGTGTGTAAGTGCCTGGTTTGGGGAGCAGCAGCCCTCAGAGCTGCCTGCAGGCTTGGGGCAGGGCCAGAGGCAGAGCATCGCTGCCCCGTGCCCTGGAGCCACTGATGGAGGCAAATGGGTGCACCAGCAGCAGGTGGATGTCTTAAAAGCTGCTTAAGTTTGGAGTTTTTTTCACTCCACCTCTGTAAAATTCCTTAATGCAGTGTTTGCAAGAACAGGTAATAACATCTTCAACCAGGGTGTCTGTAAAAACAAGCAGTAAAATAACAGCACTCTAGGGCAGGAATTTCTCTGCTGCAGCTAGCCCTGCCAGCAACAACCCCCCAGCACTGACCACAGCAAGGCTGGGACAGGACTGGAACCTCTCTGCAACTGGAAAGTTCCAGCTCAGAGTTCAACCAGCCCTGAGGAAACATGGGCTGAGTGAAAAAACGTGATTTGGAGCTCAACAGAGGCTTTCAGGATGTGGAGTCGGCCACTAATCCCCATTAATATTTTCATCAACTGAACTAATTCTGGGGGCTCTGTGAAACCAGAGTCCACCTCTGAAAAGGTCAGGGATCAGATATAACCTTTTACTTGGTGCCATCCCAGCTCACTCCCTGCCCAGCCCCAGCCCTTGCAGACATGGGTGCAGGTCTGGWCCCCTGTCCYGGCATCACCCAGGAAACACARGAAATTTTAGAGGGTTTATTTTTCCATTAAAACCTCCTCTGAAGAGGACATAAGGAAAATTAAGGATGRTGCTAAAAGTTCATTTCCCTCTTGCGCTTTTGTGGAGTTAGAATTTCTGTTTTATATTACTTAATGAAAATAGAGGGTAATTGAGAACTGAATCATTTCTTCCTGCTTGGTTTCTCATATGCTCCAACATATTCCCAGTTGGGGAAAACAATCAGATGCTAATGTTCTCTTACTCAGGAAAACAAAACCAAAAAAAGTGAGAAAAATGCTTTCATTTGAAGGTATCAGCACTTAAAATTCAGCTGAAAATACTTTTCAAAGGAGAAGTAAACTCTGACAAATCAAACCACTGCTTCTTTTCTCTACTCTTTATTTTCTCCCAGGTTCCCTAGGAGCAAAGTTGGCTGTTTTACCAGTTTTTTGTTTTGTTGTTTTGGCTTTTTTTAAACATAAATGCATTTAGAATAACTTTAAAGCTATTTTTTCCAAAGGATAAGTTTCTCTCTGGGGAAAAATATCGTTTGCAGTTAAACCCTACTTATCACTGGGTAAAAACACAGCAGTTACAAAGAAACATGTCTTGAAAAAGCTGAYGCAGCTAAAGGTTGTGGCCAGGTGGTTTTGCACTGCTGAGAGCARGGCACTGGCCAGCCTTGGCCTCTGGGATCCCTAAAAGCAAAGCAAAAGGAGACATTCCTTCAGGGGGGATAGTCTAAGGCAGGATTTTGGGWGGAAAGAACCTCTCCAGTGTCTCTGATTCTCTCCAAAAAGGCTTGAAGATCTTGTGCCTAACCAGAAGGAGGAGTCCTTGCTTTGAGGCAAATGAAGTCAGGTGAGAGTCACCAAGAGGCAGAAACTAAGCTAAAATAACAGAAAAGGGAGATGGAAGGAAAGGAAGGAGCACTGCTCTTAYCCCAGTTCCACTCTCCCTTCTGCCCTTCCGTGGGAAATGCTGCCATTAATGTCTGAGTAATCCTCAGTGCCCAATTTTCCAGCACCTCCTCCTGCTGCCCACAGGTCCCCCCCATGCCCCATCCCCACGCTCCTCACCTGTGCCACTCCCAACTCCCAGAACGCTGAGGGTCGATTTTCCAGTGCCCAGACTGAAAGGATAAATACACATATACACATATACACGTGTAAATAAGATTACTTAACCACACTGTGTCACACCACTTCATGTTCTCATTCTTACAGCTTGGATGACCCATCRGCCTGGAAATTTTCATGTTATGCACATGAATTGGGACAGAAATTTGATCACCCCTTTTGAGTCTGGTGATAACCACCGTGGCTCAGCCAGCTCATATTTCAAAGTACAGTAGGCACCACGGTGCAGAGTTTCTCATCCTTTGCCAAGGAAATTTCTTCAGGCTGTGGCTGGCAAAAAAAAGCCTTTGGGAAGCCCAGGGCAAGGGGCTGCCCCTGACTGGGATGGCACTGCTAGGGAAGCAGGGACAARGTGAGCTGGGGAAAACCTCATCAGCCCAGGAGGAAATATTGGATATAAATACCCAGAAAAGGCAAAACCATGAAGCTATCCAGGTGACTGGAAATCATCTCTTATTGACATTAATCCTGGATTGAAAYTGGGAGGAGGGTCTGAATCTTCAATAATTTTTTACCTTAGAAAAATTGCTTATTAAAAGACTCCAGTCACATGTTTCCTAGCAGAATATTTAATAACAGCCAAGGGATYGAGTTTCCCAAGCACTCTCTCAGGAAGTACCACAGCAATGATTCCACAAGAATGGGATGAGCAGCAAGTCCTGAAGGGTGTGAGCAGATCCAGGGGCCTTAGCCCTCAAGAGGGTCAAGACCCTTTGACAAACCCAAAATCAGCATCATAGAAAGCCACAATTTTGTCCATGATTTAAATTCACAATTAAAWTTTCTTAATGTAATCTTTAATTATTATTATTTTATTGTTTATTTTATATATATATCTGATCTGTAGAATAAAAATTTGCCTGCCTAAACTTTTTTTCTCAATGGAGAAAAACACAGTTCCTATAACATCCAAAAATTACCCAGATTTGAAAGGACTTTCTTGTGCTTTGGATCTAGGCTGCTCTGAAGCTGTCTGCAATTATCCAGCCTTAAGATATTACATCAATACTTTACAAAACTGATTACCATTTGGTACTTAAGCAATGCAAATCGACTTAGGATAGAAATAAGGAGGTCTTAGGGGATTGGGAAAACCATGAATTAGCCACTAGGAAAGAATTAGAGATGTGTTTCTGTTTAGATGGATGTGATGAAGTCCCAAAAGCAGGGAGAGAGCACAAGAGAGCTTTCTTT